>BDMB01000004.1:8253983-8283100 GCA_016859785.1 Macrotyloma uniflorum
ACCAGATTTTGCTTATTCTTTTTATTCTTCTTCTTTTGCTTCTTTCTTAACCAAAATTCATAGTTTGTCTGAACCATCTTCCTATCAAGAGGTTGTCCTTGATCCACTTTGGCAAGAGGCTATGCAAGAGGAACTTTCTGCATTGTATAAGACAGGTACTTGGGACTTGGTATCTCTTCCTCCAGGTAAAAAGGCTATTGGCTCTCGGTGGGTCTACAAGATTAAAACAAAGTCAGATGGGTCTGTTGAGCGTTATAAAGCTCGTCTAGTTGCTAAAGGATTCTCTCAAGAATATGGTTTGGATTATGCAGAAACCTTTGCCCCAGTTGCTAAGATGACTACCATTCGCACTCTAATTGCTGTTGCATCTGCTCGTCAGTGGGATATCTTTCAGATGGATGTTAAAAATGCTTTCTTAAATGGTGATCTGAGAGAGGAAGTGTACATGATACCTCCTCCAGGTGTTTCTCATAATTCAGGGGAGGTGTGTAAGTTAAAAAAGGCTCTTTATGGTCTCAAGCAAGCTCCTCGGGCTTGGTTTGAAAAGTTCTCTAAAGTTATTACTTCTCTTGGATTTTGTTCTAGTGATTATGATCCTGCTTTGTTTCTGAAGACTACTTCTCATGGTCGTATTATTCTCAGCTTATATGTTGATGATATGATAATTACTGGGGATGATATGGATGAAATTGGAAGACTAAAATTAGAGTTGACAAAACAATTTGAAATGAAGGATTTGGGACTCCTTCATTATTTCTTGGGCATTGAAGTATTCTCCTAGAGGCTATCTTCTTTGTCAATCTAAGTATATTGACACTATTCTAGAGCAAGCTCTTCTTTCTGATAATCGCACATCTGACACTCCTATTGAACTTAATGTGAAATATACTCCTTCGGATGGTGTTCCTCTACCTGATCCCACTATGTATCGTACAATTGTTGGAAATCTAGTATATCTAACGATTACTCGTCCTGATATTGCTTATGCTGTGCATGTTGTGAGTCAATTTGTTGTTTCTCCTACTACAGTACATTGGGCAGCTGTTCTCCGTATTCTTCGATATCTTCGTGGTACTCAATTTCAGAGTCTTCTATTTCCCTCATCATCTTCCTTGGAATTGCGTGCTTATTCTGATGCTGATTGGGCTGGTGACCCTACTGATCGTAAGTCTACTACAGGTTTTTGCATTTTTCTAGGAGACTCTCTTATTTCTTGGAAGAGTAAGAAACAAGATATTGTTTCTCGTTCTTCTACTGAAGCTGAATATCGTGCCATGGCTCTAACCACTGCTGAAATTGTTTGGTTACGTTGGCTTCTTTCTGACATGGGTGTTTCTCTTTCTGAACCAACTCCTATGTATTGTGACAACAAGAGTGCTATTCAAATCTCTCATAATTCGGTCTTTCATGAACGCACGAAGCATATTGAAATTGATTGTCATTTCACCCGTCATCATCTTCAACATGGAACCATTACATTGCCTTTCATATCTTCGACTATGCAGATTGCTGATTTGTTTACAAAATCTCACTCTATCAAACGTTTTCATTTTTTGATTGACAAACTCTCGATGCTTCATGCTAATGCATCGTGAGTTTGAGGGGGGATGTTAGGATATTATATAGAATATTATATATTGATTAGTATTTATTAGTTGAGGGTAATTTAGTCTTTATACTATTGATATATTGTCCTATTTATATTCTTGTTATGACTTGTATTTTTTAGGGTTTTTCCATATGTTATTATCAGATATTCTATTTCTCCTTCCCTTCCCTTGTTTCTTCTCTTTATGTTCTTATGTTATCAGTATGATGTATAAGTGTATCATACTTTTCCATTTTGGGAGTATCCGGCTTCATAGTCCCAAAGCTGTTTTTTTCTTTTGCAGATTGTTATCACAGGTCTTGGAGCTGCCTTAATAGATAAAGCTGGGAGGAAGCCCCTACTACTAGTAAATTCAAAGCACAAAACAGTTTATCATTAAATTTTCATTTGCTTATAAAGATCCCTTTTTTCAATTATGTTCTTATTGTTCATTCCTTCTTTCATTTTAGTTATCTGGGTCGGGATTGGTCGCAGGATGTATATTTGCAGCAGTTGCATTCTATCTCAAGGTATATGCCAAACTAGGCATCCTAAAGCTTCTGGTTTTTAATCCTGATAATCATGGGAAAGTGATATCCTTCTTGAAACAGGTTCACGAGGTGGGTATTGCAGCTGTTCCAGCACTTGCCGTAACAGGCATACTGGTATGACCTTTCTATTTCTTTCTCAGTTTTTTTTTTGGATGTCTCAGAAATATGAACTCTTTCTCTCATTTGACAATAATCTTTCCTTTGGTGATATTAGGTCTACATAGGATCATTTTCAATAGGAATGGGAGCAATTCCATGGGTTGTGATGTCCGAGGTACTTACTTGCCTCCCTTCCTCTCTCTTCTTTCAAGTTTTAATGGCACTAAGATAAGCACAAAAGAGATGCAACAAATTAATTAAACATGTACTATATGGAATTTCTAGAATAACTGTTGCACTTAAGAACTAGAAATTGTTGATCCCCTGTTCTAGTTACATGTATTTTTCTTAATTTGTGGAGAAGCTAGTTGTGTTGTTAATAGCAAAAATCAACCTACAAATTCTCCCCTTATAAAACAGTATCTCTGTTACTCAAATATTACCTTTGGTTACAGATATTTCCTGTCAATATTAAAGGGCTAGCTGGAAGTGTAGCCACATTAACGAACTGGTTTGGCGCATGGTTATGTTCCTATACTTTCAACTTTCTCATAAGCTGGAGTTCCTATGGTAAATATATACACGTCATTAATTTTAGTTTTATTTCATTCAAAGGCATAATTATCACTATTATTATATGATAATTGGTTTACCACTTGGGAATAATTGTAGAAGATTGAAGTTCAGGAAACCGGTATAACTAGTAAATTCACTTGTGTACGATTTGCAGGTACCTTCATTCTTTATGCAGCTATTAATGCATTGGCTATAGTATTTATAGTTGTTGCGGTGCCAGAAACCAAGGGGAAAAGCTTGGAACAATTGCAAGCAGCCATTAACTCATAGGAAGCAGGAGTTTTGTGATTTGCAGAACAGTGTACGGTAGAGAAAGAAAAAGATCGACATAGTTTGATGATTGAATAATCACTATTCACATTATTTGTCGTAGGTTTGCTTCTGTATTGCTGATTGAATTCGTTCTCATGGTTTATAATTCTCATTGTTTGTCTTAATTAATGACTTATATCCAAAGGCAGTAATGTAAATGTGCAGTTGCACTTAGCTCCAAAAAGAGGAAAAGTAAATGATTTCATAGCATTAACTAAGAACTCAAATCTATGAAGTCTTGAAAAGATGCTTTAATTAATCTTTCAATTACACCTATCTGTATGTGATCAGATTGACATAAACTATCCCCAAGAGAGTTTATTTTCGGAGGGTGGGGATACAGGAATTGGTAGAAATTCATTCCATTCACACCTAATTATTAACCGTCAAATGATACTGTCACAATGGCTAAATTTTCTAAGAGTTTGACAACTTCATGATTCCTTATAATCTTGGGTGGTTTATATTGACTAGCTGATGTTCCATTCTGAATGGCTAATTCTGATAATTGATCAAAAGCTCCAGGTCTTATGATGAATAACAGTAAGTTTCTTAGCTGACCTTTATCCCTCTGCACCTTGTATAGACTTCCCAAGCCACTCTCGAGAGTGGAGATACAACTTCTAAATTTTTCATTTGATTCCTCTAGCTTATCGCCCAGAAAATTAGATTCCTCTTGGACTTCCACAAACACCTTCAACTGCTTCGACATTGTCCCCTGGTCCAAGAAACTTGCAAACTCAACAATTTCGATTCTCATAGCATCTCTAAGTGCAATTTGAAAATTTTCAACTGCTGAAATCAAGTCCTTCTCAGTCACAATCTCAGCAGGAGTTTTAGGTGCTCTCATCACATACTCTACTTCTGGAGATGAGTTATGGAAACCAACAACTCTCACTATATCGCCCAAACGGTAGCGATAAAATCCTCTGTAAGTAGTGACAACCACTTCATACATCTTCCCAACCTCTACACTGCAAAGGTCTACTGTTTCCTTGTTAACATTGTCCTCGTTCATGTTAAAAGGAAGAAACTCAAAGTACGCAAAAGTTGGAAGTATCACAAACCGTGTTGTCTCAGGGGGTTGCATTATGTCCAAATTTAAACCAACACAGCATTCTGAAGCAAAGTAATCTCCTCCTAAAATAGGTACCTCTCCTGCATAGTACTTGAGCTTTTGGTGGTATTGCTTCATACTTCCAGTGGTAACACACCTGATATAACGAGTGTTTGGCCACAATCTATACACAATTCCACTCCAGTTGTTACCTTGACAGATTAACCTTATTCTATTTGCCAATTCTGGCTGAGGTCCACCAAGTGTCTTAGTCACAGCTTCCCTCATTGCCCCATCAGAAATTTCATTACATGGAAATCCATGGTCTAGATCATCACATAGTTGCTCCCACTTGGACTCCAGGAAACCAAATGCTTTGATCAAGCCTATGGCATAAGGGGTTGTGATTCCATCAATAACATTAAGATTCCTAAGGCCACATAGAAGGTGGCAGTACATTTGATGCTCAACATGAGTTCCAAGAATCACTTCTAGGGGACTGGAAAAGGTAGCGAGTTGCTGAGGGGTAGCATTACCACTTTGCAAAGGGTATGTGGAAGCAGCCATGACTTTCAAGCCACATTTAGTAGTAGTAATATCGTCAGCATAGAGAAACCATAGGATCTTGTTCACTTCAGGTCTAGGAGGGAATAGCCTGCAAGGAATTTTGAAACTCATTGTTGAACAAACTTAATATCCTTCAAATTTAGGCAGAAATTAAAATTATTTGATTGATTCACCTTTGACGAACAGCAACACTGCCTCGGTGACCTATAAAGGAGGCAGCTTTAGAAAGGCTTGAATCAAAGTAAGGGATCAATTTCGGTTTCATGGTGCTTGAACTTGTTCCCGAACTGAGGAAGAAAATTAAGACCATTATCAACAAATTTAAGTGCCCCAAAGTTAAAACGTACAAGAACAAAACAAAACTTCATGTAAGGAATGCTAGAGGGTGAATCTCAAGTTTGTGTTTTCAGAGTGAGAAAATTCTTAGTTGTGGGTAAAGCTTTTCCTATTTGTTTTGGATTTTTAAGTACAAAAAATATCATCTTAATTTTTATTTTACTTAAAAGTTTGTATAGAAAATATGAAAAAGAAAATTATTCAAATCATGAAATAAAGAGAAAATTTGATATTTTTTTTATTAAATAAACTTTATTTTTAAATAAAAACAAAAATTTATAAAAAGATAGAAAATTCTGAGTGACGCTTTTCTGAATGTCAAGTGGGGGGTCACCACCACCAATGACAGAAAGTTTTCCCTTTTAAAATTAAGGGTAAAAACTGAAACATTTTATTAAAACAAACATCAATACAAATATATAGTAATATTTGATTAGTGTAAGTGGAAAGGAACTAACTTTAATGTTTAGGGTAGAGAAAATCTAATTAGAAGAAGTGATCGGTGAATTTTCAAAGAAAATTTATCGTCAGTGAAACCGTGAAAAAAAAAACCATTCGTCTGTATCCTTGAATGTACAACTGCCAATTATTGATATGAAGAGACATTTTGTAATTCCAGGAATGGCAAAGCCAAGAACCATAGGTAACTATTTTTCTGATATGATGATGGTTTGACCAATATGAAACAGTGACAGATCATGATTTGCGATGCGATTAGAGTAAAGATAGAGAGGGATTCAGCAACCTGTAAAAGAAGCAACGGAGAGGGTCAACGGAGAGAAAGGGGTCATCTTTCCCCTCTGCCATTTGGTTAATGTGGTCCAAGTAGTCTTCATAGGACGACAGGGGCACGACACGTGTGAAAGTGGAGGGATCAAGAGGAATAGGACCCTTGTTAAAGGGTTGAAGATAGCGCACGGTGCCATTCTGAAGAAGAATCGAACGGAGAGACTCCAACTGGTGATGTTGGGCGTTGATGGTTAAGTCTTCAAGTTTCTGTATCAGTTCCTCGTCTGTCATCATGTTTTGGTTTTGTTTATCCTATGTTGTTTGTTGTGGGTTCCAGATCACAACACTTATCAGCACTTTCTGGGTAAGAAGTATTCTGGTCTGGTTTTGTTTGGTTTGTGTTACCCTTTGTCGGGTTTTGACTTTGGAAAACGTGCCATGGTATTTGACGGATTTAATTATTCTCTGTACTGTGTGCTCCTGACTTGGATCACACGATAGATGATATAGACAGACGCAAAGTGTTTTGGTAAAGCTCAATAGAAATTGTTACAAGATGACGAATCAGAGTTATCGATTAATAAAAATAAATAAATTTAATATATTTGAATACTGATCGTATTACTGTATAATGTTTTTATATTAGTTTCTAAAACTAACTAAATTTCAAATAAAATTATGAAAATACAATTTGTTAATCATGTTAGGCCAAATTTTGGGGAAAATGATTTAATATATATACATATATGCCAAAGATTTCCAGTGACTAAGTAAAAAAAAAATTATTATATAAAAAATGATTTTAAATTGAATCATAACTTTTTTTATCGATGTACATTAGATTTCTCAATCTTATAAGAGTAATTCTTCACAAAAACAAAATCATATGAAACTTCTTATCCATCAAAATAATTTTAAACTAAACTAAACTGATCATCGTGTGTTAAAAGAAATTAAAAGAAAAATGTGTAACTCATGGTAATATACAGAACACAATTAGAAAGCTGTAAGCAGGAACAAAACTAACTGCTCCATCTCCAAAGTATAATAGTATTAATAAAAAAAGTTGGAGGAAATAGAAGAGAAGAATTCAATCTATATCTCCAGTTTGTGATTTCCATATACATTTCGATGGAGTTGATTTTGTTCTTACAACTTTCTGTCCTGGTTTTCCCTGCTTCTTTGTCAGATTTTCTTGAGGATTACTATTTACTTTTACCACATCAGCTTTCACTATGTGATGATCTGAAGTCCCTTTGGAAGAAAGAACTAAGTAGGACCCTGAGGAAGACAATATGTAATCTACCCGAGTCCCATACTTACATGTTCCTTGGACACCTGCATAAAATTATAAAAAAATGAACTTAGTATAAGAATAAAGCTGAACTTTTTCATAAAGTAAAAGCTTAAGAGGTTGTGGTTGTTGTTGTACTTTGTCCTTTGGCGATCATGACAACAGACTCATATTCCCCTGAAAAGTCCTTTGCATCTGTGTAGTGTCTGTTCTTGAGATGTTTCATCACTTCAACCTTGGGTGTTGGCTTTCCCATCTCTTCATAGTACTACACACAAATGAACAAATTGATAATTTTAGTTTTGTTTTTTGAGAAAACTGAGGTTGTGATGGATATGATATACCTTTACAATATCTGCCCATCTTTCTTGGGAATAATCCGATTCATCAAGCGAATTAAGACCCCCAGCTAAAATGTGTGGCTCATCATTAGATTGAATTATTGCATTAATCTGCTTCATTCTCCAATTCTCATCAAGATGATCAAGGTGGGTGCAGTAAAAGTGTAGTTCACCTTCTTGGGGTACATCGATAGTGGCCTTCAGAACATTCCTGTGGCCATGAAATTGCAATTTTGTCGTCACATTCACCCTTGTTACTCCGTCATTCTCTAACCCACCAAATTTCAGAGGCATTTCCTTTAATTGTGATTGTTATGGCTAAATTGTTTTCAAGTTTCAACCTTTCACAGGCTGGATTTCCACTAATGTTTGCCATTCTTTAACATATGGCCATTAGCAACAAATACCTTCGGATTAAAGTAGAACAAAATTTCTTGCTTTCAATCATTATGAAATTGCGCAAGAACAGCGATATAATATTCTTACACTCCTTCATGATCAGACAAATTGGACTTCAAGCTATTTATTGAAAACGGCAACATTACGTAGTTTTTGCAAGATTCCAAAATGATGATAATATGCATACGTACAGTACATTGTACAAATTTGCTTGACTCCAAACATAAAATTATTTTATTGTGCCGTCTCTAGCCCTGAAAGAAAAACAAGACAAACTTGTTCGAGAAGAATGTTATATTGTCTTGTTCCCGTGGTCTTTGATTCGCAGATTTTTCTTACAATTTTAATCTCTTGCTTTTTTAATTATACTGTCTTTAGTCTACATATATGATGTTTAAAGAAAATGTATAAGCGACATAGTGTTAGTGTACAGTTAAGTCAGTGAAGTCAAATATTAAATGTCAAGTTAATAAATAATCAAAATTTTAATTAAAAAAAATTCATGAAATGAAAATAATACAAATATAAAAAGAACATTTCAGTCTTATATTTATGAAAGAATACATTGCTGAAAACTGTCACAACACAACCTGAAAAATATTAAATAAGTTTGTTCTAGAGGACATAGAAAGTCAATTAAAAAATGGTAAAGGCCAAAAAAAATGTTGTGTAGAAAAATTTGGAGGTGCGTGTAAGTAAATAAATTGAGCAATGAATGATCCATAAATTTGTTCACAAGAATGTTGATGGAAAATGTCAAATCTGAAATGAAGAAACATTGGTAGCTGACAGACAACAGAAAAGCTTGGGTGGGGACATTCTGCATCTTTGCTGCATACATTCATTCATTCATTCATACAGCTATCATTACAGTTGGTTTTCCGTGTTTCTTTTCAATGCCAGATGCAAACACAAGAAACAAAGAAAAAACAGAAACACCCACTATGCATAAACGACACGGCAATTGCTATATCTTAGGACAAGTGAAAAGTAAGTGACAAAAATGGCGTCTTTTACTAGTTTAAACCAACACGCAACACTCTATTAAGTACTAGTAAACTCTAATTACAGCAATGAATTAATCTACTAATTACCTGAAATCGGTGTGGTCGACGATTTTCTGTAGCTTCCAGCGTTTAATGGGCCACTTGGACAAGACGGCGTTGCCGTATTGAGGGGCCCAGCTTTCGGCGAAGACGTAGTTCATCCCCAAAGCTCGAGCCAAATCAGACAAAGGCTTCATCCCGTTCTCTTCCTCCGCCTTCACGTCTTGCAACCCCAAAACGTCGGCGTTTATCTCTCTCAGAACTTCAACCATCGTTTTCCTCTGCCTCTCTCCCTCCACTCCCTCGGTGAAACTCCACGACCATGACAACGACCCTTTTGCTCTCTCGTGCTCCGAGAAGCTCGTTTGCCGCAGCGAAATCTCGTTGTCGGGTAAGTTGATCGACACTCGCAGCTTTGACTTGCCCAGCAGCGGAGACTGCGACTGTTTCAAAATGCTCCGTGGTCGGTCGTAGGTTGAACTTGGTCGGTCCACGTTGTCGTCGTCTGAGGTGGTGGTTTTGTCTGGTTCGGGAAGCACCGGTGCCATGGAGAAGAATGCGGCGTTGAACGTTGCGATTCGTATTGGTTTGGGAGGAGGAGGTTCGGTGGTGCTGGTGCTTGGTTCGGTGAGAAGTTTACGAGTGGGCTTGCCGAAGCGTGGCTTGGACTTTGAACGACGCCGTAGTGGCCACTTGAGGTGGGAGCTGAGGCGACGGAGGTTCTTGTTGAGGAGTTTAAGCATGATGATGTTTTCAGCTCTTGCTTGTGCTTGAAAGCATCGGTTTTTAATTTTGTGTGTGGTATCAGAGACTAGAGACTGGTTCTAAGTTTTGTATTTCAGTGTGGTATAGAAGGGGTTCATTGAATAAAATAGTATAGCTTTTACTGTTAACCAGGTTAATTATGTCAGTAAATCAATTTAATGATGCATTAAATAATTTTCATTTTCTGATTATGGATTCCTGAGATGGGATGAATGACAACGTCACAAACCCACCATTCCAACAGGTGAGTTTAATGTGACATTCTACGTGGGTTATATCTAATCAGAAAAATTACAAATGGACAAACTGTTACATGCATTGGTGAAAACAAGAAAACTCATCTTTAGGACACATGGCTAATGGTGACAGGTTCTCAACATGCCTGCTACAGGTCTAACATGCAACAAGATAGCACTTTCACTAGCAAAAAAAAGGTTGTTTTGAAATATATTATTACAGAGTAGCTATTTTCATGGTGGCATTTGACACTCGTTTAATTTATTTCATTTTATACATTTTTTTGTATGAAATTAATGATGCAGAGTAGTTTTAACTTATTTTTGGTTAAAGGTGATATTGTTCGGCTGAAAATAAAAATGAGTGGGACTCAAACATGCCATATTGACAATGTCAGGCCCCAGCTTCTCCACAAAAGAGAATTGGCTTCCTTCAATTGTTTGTATTTAACAAATGGCACTAGAATCCTTTAGCCATATAGGGAAACAAGTTTGCTTAACATAGTTTACATGGAAATGTAATGCAAAAGTCATGATTGTAATGTATATTCGTTGCATCCACGTAAGTGATTGGTGAAAAAGTTCACAGAACGTTGTTGCCTTTTAGCTAAAAGTACTCTTATTCTTTTCTAGTTTTCCTACTTTGATTGAAACAATGCAACAAACCAATTAGGGAAAAACAAAGACTAATAATAATAATAATATGACGTGAGCCAACAACTCTGCTCACTGACATGGAAGTCAGATTCTTATTCAGAAAGCCACGTCCAAGAAATCTGTGGTAACCCTCTCTCATGATCAATTATTATATAATACAGAGTATATTCATTTTGTATGATTAAAAGAGTATATTATATATCATATAAAAATTGATTGGAATTGGCTATTAATACATGGTGTTCTATCTACCAATTTTCCTAATAATCTAAAATACTGACAAGTGACATTTTCTCTGATATAAAACCCATCATGTTAGTTGGAGCGGGGACCTCAGCCTCAACACATAACATAATTGGATTCAGTGTTTTACATTATACCTTGGATTCGTTTGGTTTAATTAGAAGATAAGTAATTATAAATACATATTATGTTTTTAGTAAGTACTTACAAGAAAAAGATAATTAACCTTTCCTTAAAGAAGATACTGTAGGGTCTTATACAAGATAAGCTTCTTACGTTTGATGAATGATTGTTTTAATTTTAATTAACCATATCTTCATATTAAATGTTTGACATTAGTATAGTTAATTGAACCTCTTCCCTTTACATCAAGACACAAACTTGGTTTTACAATAAGATGATTGGCACGTTGAGGATTTGACTACCTCTCACAATAAGACATCGATGAAACTGACACAGGAAGGTCAATTTGTAAATTAACGTATATCAGAAACATGTAACATGTAGAATGTAATGTAGATCACGTGGTGTCAATTTCAGTAGATAATGAAGCAAGGATTAAGATTGAAAAAGAAAGAAGGACTAGGTAGTTCTGGCCTTCTGGGGTACAAATAGTTGATTGGGAATGAGTGGCTCAACAGGCTCATAGGTACATATCAGCGTAGTATAAATGATTTTAAATAGAGGGAAACCAACATCAAAATATCGACAAAGGGTACCCACTTAAGTCATTGTTTTCAAAATGAAGATTAGGAAGAGCAATGTATATTTATTACTATGAACTAATATGTGGGTCTAGCTGGATTTGATTTATCAAATAAGATGCCAAATGCATAACTTTGGTGTTCTAAGCTCAGAAAGATCTTGAAATATTGACAAACTTTTTATTCTTGAAACCAAGTTCCGGGTGTGGCCGTTGGAAGTTACTTTCATCATAACTATTTATGGGAGAACATTATGACAATGCTAGAATATACTTAGAGTATGTTAATAATCTTGTCATTTAATTAACTGTTTTTATGAATGTGCAATTTAATGTTAAGGAATTTTATACTTAAAAAAGTAAGATATTCTGAGGGAGAGAAGTTCTGTAAAGGGTATTTAGACATATAGCAGTATGCTGTGAATGAAGTGAGGTAAAGATGCATTATTAGAGAAGGTGCATATGTATGGTTCAGTGAGTGTGTCCTACCTATAGAACATGACGCCAGCGTTTTGCCTTTACAAATGCAATTTAACATTTCTATGACAGACACACACAATGAAAGATGGCCATGATTAATTATAATTCCATTCTAACGTGACATGAATCAGAGACAAAATATTTCTTTGATATTTCGTGAATTGGACAGATAGAACACATTTACTGAGGTAGGGTGCTCAATCATTGATTGTTCCTAATAAAAAAAAATTGTTTTGTATCATACAGATATAGTGATGCACTGTATGTTATAATTATTAAAACCAAAACCAAAACAAAAACAAAAATTAAAATTAAAATATCGTCGACAGCAGGGTTCGAACCTGCGCGGGCGTAGCCCAACAGATTTCAAGTCTGTCTCCTTAACCACTCGGACATATCGACCTTTGATGTTATATTGTATTAACAGTAGTAACATTACTTAATTTCTACCTAATTGACCTTTGGAAACACATCTTGTGTCACTCAAATGCGTAACCCTAAGAATATTCACTGACGTTTTTCTCATTGGCTAAAAATTAATACTCAAATTACAATTACTAGAAGAAAAATAAATTAAACAAATAAATTCAGACCGTTAGAGTTTAAGCGGGTTTCTAAACGTTGTCGTTTACCGTAATTGCTATTCCTCGTTCCTATTGCACCTCACATTCCTTATCTTCCTTCTTCTTCTTCTCATCGTCCTCGAGTTTCAGCTTTCGACGAAAGCTTAATTTCAGAGCCCAAAGAAAAACATGAACACGTTGATCTCATCACCTACTACAAACCGTTACCTTTGTGGGGTCCCCTACTCTTCCCTCTCTCCGGTTCGAAACAACAACACCAAAGTTGTTGACGTTACTAGGTTCCATTCCACTGTTACTACCAATTTGTTCTCACACTCACTCGTTCGTGCCACGCTCCTCCCACGTGCCACTTCCGATGAAGTAGACACGCAAACAGTGACTGAGGAACTTGCAGAGGAGACGAACGCGGAAGAGAAAACCAACAAGGAGAACACGTCCACTTTTTCTGCTCCAATTGACAAAGAGATTAAAAAGGTTGGTTCTGAGTTCTAAGTTCTAAGTTCCCACTTCTGGGTGGTCATTGAATTTCAATATAAGACAAATTTAAAGGGTGCCCAGTTCGTTACAATCTATGTTTTCTTCGAAATTTTCGAGTTTGCATGTTGGTAAGTAGATGGTGCTTTTGATGTTTGTTTTGTTGTGTGGCAGGTTGCTCAGAAAACTGCTGCTACCTTTGCACCAAGGGCTTCCACCGCTACCAAAAACCCTGCAGTGCCCGGAACTGTTTTGTACAGTGTTTTTGAGGTTCAAGGATATGTTTCAATGTTGTTGGGAGGAGCTTTGTCTTTTAATCTCATATTTCCTTCTAATGAACCTGACATTTGGAGATTAATGGGAATGTGGTCCATTTGGATGTTCAGTAAGTTTCTACTGCCAATTTTGAATTTATTGATGTATGAAAGAACGATTGCTTACTTGCTGCTTCATGCTTTGCACTTACAATTCTGTAGAAAGTTTGTGTTATCAGTTATGAAAATTTTCAGAACCTTCTAAAGATGATGCTTTTATCAGAATTAATGTTTTGCATTTGAAACTAAAGCGTAATGTAACTATTATCACTAGCTCCTTCATATTAGCTGTTTTCGGATTCTGTCACTTCAGAAAAAAGTTTTAAATTGCGGTTGTGATTGCAATTTCGTCACTATCTTTGATATTGCAGGAAACTATGGAATGGTGCAATCATAGAGTCCAAAAACCTTGGCTATGTGACCGAAATAGCCCTCCCAAACTGTTTTTTTTTTTTTTAACTTTGCTTTAGAGGATAAATGAAGTAATTTTAGCTGTTAATGGAAATACCAATGGTCAATTTCTGGTGTAGATACGTAACAAATCATGAATTATTATTAGAATATCGATGACAATTGATTTTCTCAGACTGAAATTAATTACTTTACTTACTTTAGACGAGTCATGTCCATTGTTGTTTATGCTAATTGTTATTGTTGTTTTGTTAGTTTCAAAAAAATATCAATACGATTCATTATATATGTGCAGCAATTCCTTCATTACGAGCTCGAGATTGCTCAAAGAATGAGAAAGAAGCTCTGAACTATCTTTTTCTCCTCGTCCCACTGATCAATGTTGTAATTCCATTCTTTTGGAAGTCCTTTGCTATTGTTTGGTCGGCGGATGTTGTAGCCTTCCTTGGAATGTATGCATGGAAGGTACATCTACTTTCTAGTTAACCATATTTATTGTTACTTGTTAGCTTTAGTTTCTTGTGATTATCTAATGCTTGTCTTTGCAGTTTGGATGGTTTCAGAGAACGGATTAGGGAATTCAAACTTGCTTGTTATCAAATGCGTGCCATCAAGGCTTGTTGGCTCTTGACATCATGGATCTTAATTATATGACACAGCAATGAAATGCCACAGATGGATTCTTCCTTTTATCAAATGAAGAGGATGCTATACATTCTTTAATAAAAAGTTTTGCATTTTGTATTATGCGTCTCACATTGCCGAAAACTGAAATTCCCTGATGTTAACAGGAATCTCCCAAAGATGAAATATAATGTAGCCATGATACATAGATTTTTTTTTTTTCATCACTGATTTTCGATGGTATTTTGTGAAGGGGACGAAAATCAAAGTTTAGAAGACAGTTGTATTCTGGTTTGTATATGATAAATGAAGGTAAGGGCGAAATTGTATGTCTTCAATATGACTTTATTATGCTTTAATAATTAAATAGATAAATTTTCTTTGGAATACAACTTCTATATCTGTATAGTATAAGAAAACCGTGTACATATATACAACATGGATGAAGATTGGGGAGACAATGGTTACAGAATCAGGTGTCTGTTGAGCCGTCCTCATTTCATTAAAAAGGAACAAATCCCATCGAACATTAATTTTGAGCATATTCAGTACCTACCACAATTCCAGGAAACAAAATCCCTTCCGCTCATTTTATCTCGTCAAATACAACGGTAAATTTTTTAAGTGAACCAATTTTGCATATTGTGTAATAAGTGAGTTTTGACCAGCAATATCATCCTGCGACTTTTGCCTTATTATACCGAATTAAAAAAGATCAAGTTGCACACAATAAAATATCCTTGTCTGCAGACTCATTCAGCACAATGCCTGACATCATTACGTTCCACAAAACTCCCTAAATCCTCTGAACTCTACTTATTGAAGCACTCTAGATGCAACGTCGATGTTCTCACATTATATAATTACTATCAATGTTCCACTTTTCCAAGACAATACCAGCTCTTAAACTCTACCCATCTTCTGATCTTACTAAATTGAACTCACCCCTTGATGCAGCCACAGATAACTACACGATTTCAGATAGATCCCAAGGTCCCTTTGCTCAATGTAATCGAACAATTTCCTTCAATTCTTAATGTTTCCACATTCCCCACGTACACTCAGTATAGAATTAGATAAACTCATCAGATATAAACTAATACAAAATTGTACAACCAAGCACCAAAATGCCAAACAGTAAGTTCAACATGGTAATACTACAGGATAGACTTCCCTGGTAATGCATTTCAATAAAGAGAAGAGGGTTGGATTTGACATACTCATCAGAGAAAAAAACCATGCATATTTATCGCACACCCATGCAAACACTGCACATGATCATGCTATTGGGGTAATTCTCTCGCAATATTAACAGGGGTTGAATTTTATACATTCTACTGTACAAATAGCAAGTCCTGTTTTCCAAATCACACTATTTAATATCAAAATTTAAAATATATGAAAATTGTATTTGGTATATTACAACTACCTTTTTTCCTTTTTATTATTTAAAAATAGCTAGCTATCTATAACAAATATTTAAAGTAGAAAAGAAATGCCACAACCAAGTAAAAACTCATTTAAACATCCACTCCATACTTCATCCATATGAATTCCCTTTTACACTTTGCTAATCTCAAACTTGACTTACACTATTTTGGGAATTTTTTTTTCTTTTAGAATTACACCAATTTTGTAAATTGAAAATTAATTTTCCCCATACAAAACCAAATTACAAATAGCCCCCAGTCAAAAAGCCCTACAATTCACAATCTATCGCCTCTTTTTATTTGAGCTTCTCCTTTCAGTCTCCTTTTCAGCAACCAGAACACAAAACTCAGAACCAAGCATCTCATGTATATCAAGGTTCATGGATAGGCTTAGATCAATAATTCCCTTGATGATTTCCAATGTAATATTGAAGCCTAATATTGATAGAACTCTAACAGCATTAGCAGCTCTGCAAATGTATTTTCTTGTCTCCAATATTGTATAATTTCTTTCTTGTTCTTCAAGACTCATACAATTTTTATTAGGCAATACAACTTGGGGATCAGACTGGCTCACCTGATCTTCTACCATGTCATCTTTGGCTTCAATATGTTCCCCAACCCATATGAATCCATTACAGCCAAGTATCAAATCAATACCAAACTCCTCCAGATGATGGAAATGTAGTTTTTGTCTCTTCACTAAATAAGGTGGGACTGTAAGCAGTTGACCTCTATTAACCTGTTGTCCAACCGAGACACATTAGTATCAGCAGAAGACTGAAGAAACAATTACAATATATTACAAGCCATCTATGTACACCCTGTAAGAACCTAGGAAACTAAAATTATATTTACCCTCAGTTCAAAATGTCTTCCTCGTATCTCAATCAGAAAAACATAATTGGGACATGGAAGCATACTAGCATGTACTTTTATATCTAGTACGCAAAAATGCCATTTCATAGAGTATTTTTATTCTCTACTGTCTCCTACTTTATGCAGTGTGCTACTAGCCTACTACATTTCAAGGTGAAAAGAGAAGCAAGTAAAAACAAAGTAATATGATTTATGAGGATTTTCATGACAGCACACCTTTCCATATTTCCGACTCCTTGCTTGAAGATGTAAGCCATCATGCATAAAACCCCGAACTTCAGCCTGGGGTTACATACATAGTTTAGGAACATTAATCAACCATCATTTCCTTCGACCAATGAAATTAACTTTCAGTATACACAACACAACAGGACTTACACAAACAACATCCTTCTCCTCAAAAATGCAACGCATGTTTAGCTCATCCAGCGCTGTCCTCCGCCTCTAGCATGGATAAGAATAATTCTGAATGAGAGGGTTTCCAACTTTATTGGGGGCAGAAAACACCCTTTTCATTTAAATAATTAAACACATTTTCGACTAAGTCAAAACACCATTTTATTTTAAAAAAACACAAGCAAATGACCCTAAATTTTCTCAAAATCAGAGTTATACAAATTACAGATGCTTTTCTAATAAGCTATACAAATTACAGAAGCTTTTCTTATAAACCATTACAAGGTATGTCACCCAAAATGTGTATGAAATACCTGGACACCATCAGGCATATTCATAGAAGAAAGCATCAGAACTGCATCCTGATTGAAATTTATATCCAATCTCCAACGCTTCTGAGCAACCTACAAAACAATCATTAAAATAAAAATAGTGAGAAAACAATAACAAGCACAAAAATAAATTTGCAAGTGAAATCATTGATATGTACCTCAATAACACGCCCTATAACAATGTCGCCAACCTCAGGTTTATACCTACAAGTTATCACATCATTCCTTGAACGAAGATAGCGACAGAAAGAAGTTGACGAGTTGAGAAGTTAAGAAGTACGATTATACCTGGAGCGTAACGCGCGGACGTAGACAAGTTTGTTGACGCGCTCGACAACGCCGCAGACGGTAGCGACGACTTCGCCGTTAAGGTCGGCGGTTCCGTGTCCCTTGAGGACGCCGTCTTCGTGGTTGACAGGAATGGAATCGGCGATGATGACGGAAGCATCGGAATTGACCTTGGATGAGAGAGATTCCAACTGTTCTAGAGCCTTCTGAAGACGAACCTTCTGAGTTTGGCTTAACGGTAACTGTATTCCTCTCATGACGCTATATCTCTCTGCAAACACTGACTGAACAATGGAAGAAGAAACCCTAAACCTCACTCTGCTACCACCACCATTTCTAATTCCCTCTTTCAAACTTTGAACTTTGGGCCTCTGAGCCCATCTATTCAATGGGCCTTGCTGTAACAGCCTTTCAATTTTGCTTTGCCATTGGTATCTTAATATAGTTAAATTGCTATTATTATATATAATAAAATAATATATTTATTTTATATTTTAATATATTATGTATCATGTATTTTATATCTTAATATAACTTTAAATAAATGTAAAGATAATTTTGATTTATTTTTAATTAAAAATAATATTTTTTTAATTTAAAAATTAAATAGATAGAAGTATAAAAGAATATTTTAAAAACGAATCTACATACTATGTATTAAATAGATTGAAAATTATTCTTCATAACAGAGAAAAATATTTTAATGAATTAGTTAAAAGTTTAATTTATTAAAGTTTTTTATCCCTCTTAACCTTTATCAAAACAATACAAATTGATTCATCCACATAATTTTTTCATAATAAAAGATAATAGAATCATTTATATAAAAACAAAAATTATTTTATAATGTTAAAATTAATCATTCAAATCAAATTATAATCATATAGTACTTGATGGTTCGAAGCATCAAATCTTCTAACTTTAAATTTTTTAATCAACAAAAATTATAGATAATAGGTGATTTTATCCAAAATTTTGCTTCATGAATCTTTTAATATTTTGATACTTTCATGAAACACTTTTCAAAATGCGTTAATTTGAATATATTCTGAAAAATATTTTCTAAAAAATAATGCTTTTTGAAAAGAAAATACATAAAACAAGAGATATAAAATAACAATGATCAAAATTGAGCTTCAAAATATAAAATTGTCGAGAACAAAAAATAATGCCAATGAAATATTATCAAAGAAAGAAAAAATTGGAAATAAATTTAATTAAAAAAAAGGGTAAATCAACCATCATTTTAGAAAAATAAAATAAAATAAATTTTACTAACAAAATAATATAATATCATTTTAGTTTCTAGATATGTATAGTACTATCACACTAATCATTCAAATTAGTGTGTTTGCATAGGTGAGAATTTGTTAACACTTAGAAAAATAAGGAAGAATGGAATATTAGTTGTTTGTATATGTTAAGTTATGAAGAAAGAAAAACAAGATAGAGGGAGAGAATGGAATATTACTTCCTTAAAACCAATGTCCAACCATCACCCATGGAAATAACCATAACTCAAACAATAATCAAACCAAACTAGAAGACATTATTGTCATCAATACTTCTGATTATATAATCTCATAGACTATCTTTCTTTAACAACAATCTAACCAATTCTTTTTTTATGCACTTGGTTACATTGTAGGGTAAAGAATTTTGGTGTAACAATTGTGTCAAAACTTTCATTTAGATTTGATCTTGCAAATCAAGGTATCATCAATGCAGTATTCATGAGATTTTTTAAATTAAGGTAAATGATTGTAATGATATAAATATAATTGTACATTTTTTTAAGTTTGATGTTATTTAAAAATACCTGTTGATTCTGTAATAATTGTGTAATATGATAATATTGCATGGCCACCCAACAAAAAAAACGAAGTTCTTATATGATAAGTATGTCGTCTTTGTCATTTCTTTGCCATGTTACCTTTCATCTTACTAAAACTAAATTTGAATTGAAAGAAAGAAAAATCCATTCTTAGAAAAATAATTTAAAATTTTGCTCTTTGATTAAGAGAAATTAGACATGCATCCAAACAAAATCAGAAGATTAACTACAAACAAAAATTGTTTTTTTAGTGCTATCCTGAACCTTAGATTACGGGGTGTTAGTTACTGGTTACCCCTCGAGCACTCTAGCTCATTCCCATTTCATCTATTTAGATAATCACCAAAGTTCCAACCTTTCACACTACGTTACTCTAACCCCATCCTATTTTCTTCTCTGTTTCTGCGTTTCTCATGAATTTTTTCACATCCGTTTTCTCGGACTCCGACAATGGACACCAAAACCAATTGCAAGAGGAAGCGAATCGCGATTCCTCGCCCCCCGAGCGTCGATCCGTTTCCTCCGGCGCGTGGGAAATCGGCGGTTTGTGGAAAACACTGAGCGCGAAATCGGAAACCATCATTGAGATCTACCGTCGGGACCTGCAGGAATTCGGCACCGGTTTGAAGAAGGAGATTGAGGTGGCTCACGGTTCTCTGGAGACTGTGGGCAACGTCCTCGACCAGTTCGGGAACACCGTCGCGAAAGGCACCGCTCACATCATATCTCACAGCAAGGACGCCATCCTCCTCGATTCCGAGTCCTACAATAATGATAATAGGAAAAACAAGCATAGTACGGAAAAGAAGAGCTTCAATTCGCGGTGCTATAGTAGATTTGACGCGCAGGTTCAGGCCATTCAGAATGACGTTAGTACTTACACCAAAGTGCCCGAGGATTTGGATGAGTATGAGAAGTGGAAATCGGGGTTTTCGTTGGAGGGGAAGAGCGAGGAAATGGAGGGGTTGTTGAGAGAGAATGGGGATATGGAGAGTGTTTACAAGAGGGTTGTGCCTAATGTTGTTGATCATGACACGTTTTGGTGTAGGTATTATTACAGAGTTTATAGGTTCAAGAAAGCTGAGGATGTGAGGGCCAGGCTCGTGAGGAGAATGTCGAGGCAGGAGGAGTTGATTTGGGATGTTGAAGAAGATGATGATGAGGAGGAGGATGGTGATGAGAATAATAAGGAGATAGAAGGAGATTCTAATGGAACAAAGAGATTGAATGTAGAACAGATGTATAAGTCTTGTGAGGAGGGGTTGAAGAAAGAAAAAAAAGGTGATTTCTTGCAAAGCAAGGGAATTGGTGATAAGAAGGATAAGTCAGCTGAAGAATCAAAGGTTGAGAAGAGTAACAAGGAGATGGGTGATGGGAGCAAGAAAAGTGTGGACGAAGTGGCTGACACTGGTAACATGAATGATTCTTGTGTAGATTCTGATAAGAAAGTGATCATGGAAAGGAAGGTTGATGATGAAAAAGATTCATTGGTTGCAAATAAGCACCCTGGGAATGAGAAGGAGGAGGAGGAGGAGGAGGACCTTGAGTGGGATGAGATTGAGGATCTTAGTAGAATTGATGAAGAGAAGGGAACTCAAACAAGGAGCCCAACCAAAGTTGATTTGCGGAAGCGCCTCAGTACTGCACAAGAAGAAGAAGAAGATTTGAGTTGGGACATTGAAGATGATGATGATAAGCAATGCTAAGGCTTGAGAATTGTGCTTCACTCATGAGATTTATACATGTAAGTGTGGTTATGATAACAGAAACTAGCATCCACTTCTTGCTTTTATCTTTGTATAAATTTCTTAGGATTGTCACGTTCACATTATAAATTTATGAAAAGCAGCTATTGTTATTGATATGTCTCTTCTCCTGAATTTTCATCTATGTTTTATACACACATTGGGTGTTTGTCTCTCCTCCTTAGCTAGTTTTTTTTATTTGATAACTAGCGAATCAATAATAATTATGGATGACTGACCTTAAAATCTGTCCATTTTGAAATCTATTTCTTCACGTGGGACATAGTTTTAAGTTCTCTTTGTTCCTTGTACTAACCATTTCACGTAATGGACAAGGAATCAAAAGTGAAAATAAAAGTTGATATTGAGAAATATAACGTTTAATGTGATCAAAATGCATTCCTACTTCGATTTCTAATATTTAAAAGACTTAATTATCTTTTTAATAAATTTTAGGATGATTAATATTTTCATCTTCAAATTTAAAAAAGAATATTTTAATTCCTCTTAATTGATAAAATACAATTTTTAATATTAAAATTTTAAATTTAGGAGATTAAAATGAGATTTTAAAATTATTTTTAATCTTTTAAATTTAATGTTTAGGAATTAAAGTCATATTTAAAGATTAAAATGATTTTTTTTTTTAATTTCAGAGACTACTAAAAAATCATTTATTCTAAATTTTAAAAACTAAAAACATAATTAAACCTATATAAAATTACATTTATTGATTTCTTAATAATTAGTCTTAGCAAAAATAGTTGGCAAATGTATTTGTTTTATTGATTTTTTTTTTAACAGTGACATAAAGCTAAAGGTGTACTTCTTTATTTCATTGCATCAAATAATAGGAAAATTAAGCAAAATAGTTATAAATTTGATGCATATAGACGTGTAGATTTAGTTCCAGACATATATTAATATTTGTAAATTTTAGAAAATAATCGATTAAATCTGAGTAATTTGAAATGTCGAGGATTAGAGTACTGCAGAATAAAACCTTCACCGGAAGCATTTAGAGCAATTCTTTATTTCAGTAGAAACTTGTATCAACAGTTAATTGTCAAGGGGCACTTGCCTTGTCTGAAGTGAGCATATATGTATAAAGAAAAATTGTAAGATATGGTTACTGTTGAAGTTAGTTAAAATTATAACTTACGGTGAATACATTAAAGATTGTACTTCTATACAAAATCATAAAAAGAAAAATACACTTAGAGAGTACCCTCCCACAAGTTCATAATGACATAACCATGCATCCTCACGATGATTTCATTTTTGCAGTGGTGAGGAAAAAGGAAAACAAAAGAATAAACAGAATCCATCAAGAGGAGGAATGTGTACTACTTTCCCCTCCCATTCTGTATTAATAATGCTTTCGATGTCCTGAACCACTTTTATACTCATCTGTCTTGAAGCAGCCAGCAGACTGTCAGACTCAAATTAAACCTTTAAAATTAAAATATAAATGACCATTCTTATAAAATTCTATGGGTAGTATACTCACATTCTTCAAATTTGAAAGCTATACTTGTCCAAATCCCTTAAGCTGATTGGAACCCCACAATAAACCACTGTGAATACTAGATTCTAAGTTATCTATCTAGAAAAGCAAGTAAAAGGGAAAATGTGAGGAAAAAATGAATTAAACAAACTCTTCTAGCATCCTTGGGCTTGTTTGTACAACAAAATAAATACTCCACAGTCCAGATTAAATAACTGAGGCACGGAATCCACTCACATCTCTCTAAACCCAAAGGCAGCTTCATGACTCAACTCATACTTACCCTTCAACAGCAATACTAGGTTCAGAAGTAGACTCTCCCAAGTGTGGTTCAGCTGGGGAGGGTAATTCCATGAGTCGTCCTTTTTGGGCACGTGGTGGTAGATGCCTTGCATGTTTTCTGGATGCTCCCTTCCAAGGCAAGAAAACCCCAGTTCCTCCTCGAGGAAGCTTGCGGGAGCTCACTGCGATAGGGCGCATAGGGGGTAGCATAACCATTGGAGCACCATATATACCCCAGTTAGGCATCATATCCATTGCTTCATAGCCACTTAGAGCTCCATTTGGTAAAGTATATGGGCTAGTAATGGCAGGTTGCCAAAGAGTCACCGCAGTTGTCAATGTAGGAGTTGATGGTTGACATTGATTGGAGTCTGGCCTCACTCTAAATAAGCTTATGCTGACCCTTCTATTAGGGGATGGACACATTACGTGTCTTGCCATGTCAGCACTGTTTCCCCTCATCACTATAAGAGACCTGCGTTATGTTCATCAACTAATCACATATTGTACAATACTCCAAGGTTATGGATCAAAGAATACAATTGAACATACATAATAAATAATAATAATAATAATAACAATAATAATTATTATTATTATGAGTTAAACACTAGAAATAAGAAACACTAGCATCTATTTTTTAAGACATAATATCTACAGCTCCTGAAATAGCAGTAAGCCACTTGTCGAGTCACTATATCCATTATCTGACAATCCTTAAGAACATCTCAGAAGCTCAGACCTTAATACTTATTCAACAACGAGAACTTAACCACTTGAAAGTTCAAGCACACAATATACTATACGAATGAGAAAAAGATATATGTGGAAAAATGTGATTTTCCTGGGTTTAGAATAGAGACCTATAGAGGACCTTGTGCAAATGCTGAAAATTGGAAACTAGGTCTGCAATCTGGCTATTGATATTTCCAGGACAGAAAAAGAAAATTGTCCCCCAAAGTACCTATTACTCAATAAAAAAGGAAAAGGGAAACAATCTAACCAAGTAATAATGAACATCTAGTTTCATCCTCTAAAAAGGTAATGTTGTTGCATAGCCTATTATTCATTTACATGCTGTGCAATAAAATGTTGAAGGTTTCGGCCCTGTATCAGAAATATGACTAGATATTAAAAGAAATGGAAGTTACAACCACTAAGAGTTAATTTGTTTAATATATACCCCTCCTTCAATGAGAGCATGAGTGGTCCCTTGTAATTCCCATCATTTTCACTGACAAGGATGCGCCCAAAAGCCATTGTTGATTCAGAGAGAAGAAGTGTGGATATTGGTTGGTCCAAATGTGGTGGTTTTAGGAATGGTTGAGAAAATTCCTCCTACAATACAGACATTGCTAGTTGGTTACTCCCTTACAGAAATGTATGCTTATAGTACCTCTCTGATATCAGACTAATGCAGGATAAGGAAGTGACAAGGAAAACTCAAAATGTTTACCTCTTCAAAAAAGTTAATAATACAACCATTTGGTCTTTTGTATTCTGGAATTAATTTCCATTGAATAAGGTGATCAATCACATCATGGAGAAGTGCTGGAATCGGCTCTATATTGCCTGTAAAGAAAATAGGGAAAATAAGATGAATTTTATAATATCCTTGATTTAGAATGGCTTTTATATTAGAATGGGATAAGAAGAACCAAATTACAGTTTTGTTAAGGTGGGCAAAGACTCAAATTATTAGATTCCTTTTTATATTTTCTTCTTTCTTACTTTTGGTATCGTCCTTTATCTGTCCAAATATCGGAACACCCAATTGAATCAGCTCTCTCTTGTTTCCCTTCATCTGTTTGTTGAATAGTATAAAAGTTTCACCTACATTTATTCAACAATATTAGGTTAGAACGTAAGATACTATAGACAACAGGACAACTTGCCTTAAATCATTATCTGTGTCTTAACCTTTCTTGTGATAGGTGATAAAAGTAAAAAAAAATAAAATAAAAAAACAATGAAGTCATACAATTACGACTGACGACTGTGTTAAAAAATAAAATAAAAAGTCCAAAAACACTTGGTCTATTGATACATAGATTCCGATATGTACTATATTGATTTATTAAATAATTTGAAGGAAAGAAAATGCTGTCCACTGTATAAGAGTCCCTAGTCCCACAATAAACGTTCAAACAGCTGTCATTTGTGATTGCAGATGACCAATACGATTAAAAACTTAAAAACTAGCTTGATATGAAGTACAACTTTAATCCTTTCACAAAATTAGGAAATAAAAAGTTAAACGTGATTTACCTGAGAGTTCCCCGTTCTGGCCAGCAGCATGAATATCATTCACAAAATCAGTCAGCTTGCAGATCTCTGATTCTGAAAAAACGTCCTCGTACAACTTCAATCCTTTCACAACATTTACCTGCTAATTGCAATCATCTGTCACTCAGCAATATCAAGCTGCTTCTTAATACAAAAACTAGTGACACCAGCTCTATAAATCCATGCTTCTTTATTAAAAAGAATGTATTGGCTATTGAGGTTGTGAACAAAAGAACTTGCCATATGCCCCTTCACGGACTCCTTTGCTGTAAAACCTTTTGTCAGCTTTATCTGTGAAGAACGTCCTTCACAGTCTTCATGATTGGAACATATACTATTGTTATTGTTCAGGGCACCCGGTTGCATTTCCTGAGATCCTGCACATCAGACCAGAGAAATCCATGCAAAATTTAGTGCTCCATAAAAGAGGAGGAATGGACTGACTTATCACATTTGTGCAATAGATTGTCTTCCAAAGCGTTATATTCACTAGTATAGTTTATAGCGATGATTTATTACCCGCATCCATGGGTTGTATGGTTAAATCTTACCTGCCCTTTACTGATAGTTAACGGAGAGAAGTAGAGAGATTTCAACAAGGGTTAGCCATAAAGAAGACTGAATCCCAGATATTGTCATAGTCACCATTAGGTGAGTAAGATTGTTAGAAATTTCACCAGTTAACAATGGTTTTTGCGGTGTGATTGTTGAGAAACATTTGCCGCCTTCCAACAACGTAGCCATGCGTTAGTCCTACCCGGCGCAACCAATACCAATTTTCCAAACACAGTACAGTTAATGGTGACAAAATGGGAGGGCCATTCAAATAAACAAAAGTATCATGATAGCACATGTCCGGCTGCTCAAACATGTTTTCTTTTCAGAACCAAAACATGAATAACAATACACATAAAAACAAATTCTTACACTACTTATTATAATTTATCTCTATATCACTCCAATCATTTTATTTCAAAATTTTCTTTTTCTCTTATACTTTGTATGAAGAATGAAACAGGAAAGAAATAAAGATATATAAAAAAATACAGAGATGGAAATAGAATAGAAAAGAAAAATTATTTAAATAATAAGAATAAAAAAAGTAAGTGAATTACACTTAAATGAGAAAGGATATAAAAAAATTATGTAAACTATATAACATACTAATTAAAAAAATTAACTCAAAAATTTAAAGGTTTTACTGTATTATTATTTCTTCACCTGAATTTATTTTTTATTAAATGATTTATTTATTAAAAAAAATGGTAATCAACTTCTCTCCCATTTCACAGAACCTGACGACGTTTTTTCATCCAAAAAGATTTTTTTTTTTAATTCCTCTTCTTAAACATGGTTAAAATTTAATGTATATATTTTTTATCTTATTTCTCTTTCTCTTTTTTTATCCAACTATTTACACTCACCGAGGCACGTTGTTAAACTATAACCTATAAGTATATTTATATTTAACCTGAAAATGTCTTTATGCACATTCAAAACATGTACCAAACTGATTAGGACCAATGAGATTTTCACTACAAAAAAAATAGGACCATTAAATTATTGTATTATGATTCACCAAGGAGCTAAAATATTAAAAGGAAACTTTGACTGCAAGGATCCAGGTCCTTAAGCAATTACGCACTTGGAATTATTGCAAAAGTAGTCGGAGACAGAACATGTTTCTTTTTTTGTTATGCTAACATTTATAAATTATGATCAACCTCTATTGTTCTTCATTCATCGGATCCTTCACCCATCGAGGTTGACCCGCCAACTTGGACCCATAAAGGAAACTCAACACTGAGCAGGGTGTTTCATAGGGAATAGCACCTAATATGTCAAAGCTCAACTACCCAACCATTCAAACCCGAAACCGCACGTGGTACGATACCATTAGATGGAACCAGTCACGTGACGTCAACAACGACAGCATAATGCAACCGGCTCTGATAGTTCAACAGACTGTAATTAGAATCATTGCACACATTTTTATAAGTCTCCCCCAACGAACGTTGTGGTGTTCGCCCCTGCCCCCAAGGCACCAACTAACCGTAACACCAAAGTACGTACCAAACCGTATTAAAAAAAATCAGAAAATATTTACATAAAAAAATACAAGCTTTTGAGACAGGAATTAAAAAATATAATTAAGATTTTAAATCTGATAAGCAAAATTATGCATATTTTTAATATATTTTATTTTTATATTGATTTAAATTCTCTCTTATTAAGATATTTGTTTTTGTTCTCACTTTATAATAAATGATGAAGAATATAATAAGAAAAATATTTAATATTTTATTATTAATATAGTAAAATAGAAATCAAAATGAGACTTTTTTTTCATAATGCAAAGCAAATAAGAGAAAGGGAATAGTAAAAAAAAGCTAACAATCAAAACGATACTGCAATTTTAATTATTATTTTTTATATTGGACGAAGTTTAAGGTTTTTAATAAAGTATTAAATATTTTATTTCAGTTTTTTCAAATAAATAATTAACTCAACCTTGACACGAGACAGAGAATAAATAATAAAGATAATGAAAAATTTGTTCACTCGTTCAATTATTCATTCATTTTATTTTATTTTATTTTGGAAAATCTTAAATGCAACTTTTTTTATAATAGATAGAGAAAGTTACTAAATGAAAAATATTTAGAAACACTTTCTATGTTAATTGAGAATTATGATAAAAACGTATTATAATTTTTTTACTTTCTTTTTTACTTTTATTATTTAAGAAGGCAACATTATTGTATTTGTTTTCTTTTAATTTTAAAAGAAGCTTTCGAAAGATAAAAAGTTATATTGTCAAACTATTTTAATTAGATTATAGAAAAACTTAACAAAAACTAATATGAAATAATAAGAATGGAAAAACAAAAATTATTTTGATGAAAAAAAAAAACTATCAAACATATTCTCTGCGTGTCATTAGTTTAATAACACCGATTTTATTAAAATATATATAAAAAAACATTTTAATCAAAAAGAAAAGGAGAAAGAAACAAGCCTATTGGCCACGATTTTACTTCCCCTAAAAAAAATAATTAGAAAATAAAGGGATCAAAATGTTGAACGAAGTCTGCGGTCTACCATTGCGCAACCGAAAATTGACTTCGATGAATACATAATATGGAAAGCTAATTTTCCTTTGGCTCTATTTCTTCGCCACACAGAAGGGAATGAAAATAACTTTTTCTGATATATTAATTAATTATTTTATTAAAGTGATGAAAAAAATATATATAAAAGCAGAAACACAAAATGTTTGCTCCTATGAAGAGACACACAAAAAATAATGAAATCCACCCTTGTCACTCACAAAAAAATATCTCTAATATATAAAAACACAAGTAAAAGTAATTATCAAATAATTTGAATTGTACTATCTCCTATCTCGCTTTTAGAATTCAGTTAATCGACGATTCAATTCTCCGGCAAAACTAACGTGAATAATGAAAGAGTATCACATAACAAGAAAATCAAGATTGAAGGTGAATAGTGAATAACTAGAACATTGAAAATAGAAACGGAAAAAAAAAATGATAAGATCAATGAGGAAGAGGAATTGATTACTATTACCTGAGTCAGTAATTTCACTGTCCGGCGAATCATACTCCGGCGCAGCTTCGTCATCTTCATTTCCACCAGCTTCCACGGTTTCCGTCTCCAATTTCCGTTCCTCGTCGAAGCTACTCTGGCTCTTCCGAGCGCCTTCGGTCTCCGTTTTCCTGTCGGCGACT
>BDMB01000004.1:8283120-8307279 GCA_016859785.1 Macrotyloma uniflorum
GAGACGTCAGCGATGGAGTGGTATTTCTGCATCTGAATGACGGGGATCCAGTTCGCGCGGCGGCGGTGGATGGCGGCGAAGACGGCGTCGTAGTCGGAGGAGGCGACGGCGAGTTGCGTGAGGTGGCCGCAGAGCGCGTCGATGATCGCGTTGGCAGCGGCAAACTCTCCACGAAACCAGGCGAGAATAGCGTCCTTGGCGAAGGAGTCGGAGATGAGGATTGGCGGTGGCATCATTGCGGGAGGATCGGTCCGTGATGCTGGGACAGCCGCCATGGCAGAGGAAGATCTTTCAATGTGAAAGGAAACAAACAGAGACACAGAAAAACTAGTCACAGAGAGAGAGAGAGAGTGAAAGAGAGAGAGAGAGAGAGAGAGAGGTAAAAGGGTTTTAGTTAGAGAGAATGGAGTGAGTCACATGAAATGAGATGCAGTGGCAGAGAGGTGAAGGGGGTTTAGCTATAAAGAGGAGTGAGATTTATTGTCCCTCTCTTGTTCTTTTTTTTCTCTCTGTGCCTGCTTCCTTCTAACGTGGCACCATCCCACCCAACTCTTCATGCCTCTCCCCAAAAATGTTACGTAAACCTAAAATTTATAAAATCATTCATTTTTTACTATACTCAACACTTTTTTTATTTTAATTCTATATTTTAACCCATTCTCCTTCCTTTTTTATTTAATATGACACACTTATTTCGAATTTTAATTTTGTAAACAAAAAATACGATTAGTTAGAGTTTTTTTAAATATTAATACTTCGCATTAAATGTAGTGATCCAAAAAATTTGACATAATTAAACTGCTTAACATAAGTTTAATTATCATGGAACATATATTTTAAAAATTATAATTATAAATAAAAATTCAATTTATCATATATATTTAATTTTTTAATAATATACCAATGTCTTTGTCGATATAAATTATTACTTTAATAAGTGACTCATGCTTTGCTCCAAGCCTTGAATTCCAATTTCTATGACGTCTTTCTCTTTTTTTTGGTAAAAAAGGAAACCACGGAGCAATAAATACGATATTAACTCACAAGATTTTTTTCCTACTTTGTTTAATCGTAATTATTCATTGGTTATGTTCTCATTATAAATATTAAATAGTTCTTTCTTATGTTAACTACAGTTATCAAACACTTACAATTTTTTAAATATAAATATAGTAAAAAATAATTAATTAATTTAATTATACATAACTAATAACAAAATATTTTTGTATGATTTTTCGTGTAATTATGATTTGAAAAGTTAAGATACATAAAGGTTTATGATGATTTGTAATAATGTATGTTTTTTTAAGACATACTTGTGTAAAAAGTTTAAAGAAAATATTTTTCTTGTGTCTTTATCGTGCATTGATGCCTGTTTGTTGTAGAATAAAAGTCTTTTGATTCTATAATTACTTTATTCATCGTTGAGATCCAAAAATTACCAATGCTGAGAGTCACAAGCAATTGGAACCGTTAAAATAGATTTTTCATCGTCAAACACGGTGGTTTGTTACAAGTTTTGGTCCCCATAACGTAGGCAAAGAGATAGAGCTTTAATTTTGATTAAGATGTGTGCGAGACTTTTTTATTAATTTATTTCGAATAATTTCATGGTATAAAGAATTTATAGAAATAGTTTATTATATTTCCATATATTACTTTACATTTTCAGTAAATTATTTTAAATACCACGTTTTAATTTATTTTTATATAATAATTTATAAATCAAATTATATAAAGAAAAATACCTCTTCATTCAATGTTTAATGAGGTTACAATGAAGCTATATGTCTAAACACGCTATTATTTAGTAAACACGTGAAAGTGGATACTAATATGTTATGGTGGTATATGAAGTAGGGTCAATTTGTATGTTTTATAATTAATGATTATAATTAAATAAAATAAAAATATTAAGATTTGATTTAATATATAATATACTAAAGGTTAAAGATTAAGTATAGGTAAAATTAATAATTAAGATGTATTCGGACATCACTAAATATCAATCTGATCTATTATATTATTTAATTTAAATAAAATTTATTAAATTTTATAAATTAGATAAAATCAAATAAATAATATTATAAATAAATTGTACTAACTAATAATTTATTTATAATTATTTTAAATTAATTTATTTAAATTATATTATTAACATGAACTATTTGAAATGTAATAATAGATATATTTTCATCATGAATTATCAAAATTTTAAAATATTTGTGAAAAATATGTTGAGATATCATAAATATATCTAATATATTTAAAATATAATTTAAGGAAAGAAAGTCTTATGTATTTAAAAGGAATTAACACGACTTTATTTTTAGTCAAGATAATTATATAAGAAAATACTATTCCGTAAACTAATTTAGGAGGTTAAGGGTTTCTTACTTATATGTTATTAAACTCTCCTATTTTTACTCGATGTGGAAATTTGTAGAAATAATATAATCCAACCTCATTTTTAGTTAACTTGAGATTTTCTCAACACATATTCTTCATGTGACTTTTTAAATTTGAACATGTTCCGTTAATAGGTGACTCAATCTAGACTCAATAATTTTTTTAATATAATTCTGGTATTATATAAAAAGTAATTACACACTTAACTTATACCTAAAAATCGATTTAGGAGGTAAGACATCTCATTTATACATTATAATACGATTTTATGTGTTAAATTTTCTCGATAAATTTAAACTCTTCTTAAATTAAAAAAAAATGTAAAAAGAATGAAAAATGATGAGAATGAGAATGAGGTTAAGAAGTTGTGGATGGGCAATGAGAAAGAAATGGAGGAATAAGTAAAAGGGTTAAAGGGAAGAGTGTGGGACCTTTCCCTTGGGAAGTAGGGGAATAGGGTCCATTGAATTCCACCAGAGAGGGAGGAAGGAGCAATGGGAGGTACTGTTGGTGGGGTCCACTCAGAGCCTCTATTGTTGGTTGGCACTTCGCGGACGAGGAAGGGAGTGGGGCCCAGAAGCGTGAGGTCGTAACTCACAAGGAAACGCTTTCAATTATTGTTCCAATCACTCTTTCACAAACCACTGTCAACGTTCATGTGCCACTCTGCAATGAAGGAGTTAAATTTTGTTTCTGCTCCCTATGCCAAACGACGTCGCTCTGACTCAGCCGCTTCACTTCCACTCGGCTCGGCTCAAACTCCTTCTTCTTAATGTATTTTGGGTGTTCGAAAGGTATTGTTTTGTGGGAAAAAGGTTATTCTCTTCGTATTGCACTATTGCTATCATGTTATGCGATCACGACGTAAAATTGTTTACATCGTTTATCATTTTATCGAATTTTCCGCTCTAGAAAACTTTGTTCAACTTATAAATCTATTTTATTCATTTCAATTAAAGTAACTTTTCTTTTAGCTTCTTAAATTCAACGTTTATTTTAAATTTAAATTTTAAAAATATTCCTTTCGTAACTAAATTAGAAGCATGATAATTTATAAGGATGGGTAAGTTTAGGACCGATGTGCCTATAGTTAAAAAGTTATTATCTATCTAATAAATTTTGCTACTTGTGTCATAATTTAAATATATTCTTATTTATATTTAACGTGTTTAATATTTTTTTATAAATAAAATCTTTTATTTAATTTTACTATTATTTTTATCATATGTATATATTTATTTATATTCTTCATATTATATTGATTTGATCAGAGTCTTTGCAAGTAAAATATAAATACTTTACTTTATTTCTCTACTTTTTAACAAAAACAACTAGTATACAAAATTTGTATTTTATGTGATATGAGAAATTTTATATTAGAAACTTTTACTTTTATGTTAATTTTTTTATTATAAGAAAATATAATGTTTCTTTTATAATTATTACAAAATTATTTATTTTTTATATTACTTTAATGTTTAAGAGAGAAAATTAAGAAAGGAATTTTCTTTTAAAATTTATTTTAATAGTTTTTTCTATAAAAAAATAAGAAAAAAATATTGAAAGAACATTGAAGGATTTTTTTTTTAATTTTTCTTTTAAGTACTAAAAGAATATAAAAGAAAATATAATTATTTTAAGATAATTAAAAAAAAAAAAACAATGTGCTTCTTTTCATTGATGTGAAAACGTAAGACAAATCTTATATTAAAAAAAATTTTACTTTGATATTTAAAAAAAAAAAAAATGTGCTTCTTTTAGAAAAAAAAGTTTTGTTATTTTCATTGATGTGAATATTTTGTATATTCATATTTTTTTAATATTTCTTAAACAAAGTAAATTTTTTTATAATATTCAAATCAATTTAATTATCATAATAAATAATATTTTTTTAATATTTATATCTAAATTTTTTTATTATTATTTTAATTAAAATAAATTTTTTCATATAGTGAAAAAACTATAATATCCAATAAATTGGATAACTAACTTGTTTTTCTTTTTACAAGTGTTAACATATAATTAGGAGTAGATTTTTTTACTCATATTATTTACAAAATATGAATTAACACAATTTTTTACAATTAGTTTTCATCTCCATAACACAATGGAACATTTAATATTCCTTTAACTGGTGTTTGATTTTAGGAAAATATTGTTTACGAAAGGATGTGTAATGATTTTCCTAAAATAAAAAAGAATATTACAATTTTCAAGATAAAATTTTGCGTTCATTCTTCTCTTTTTAAACTGCGAAGATTTGAAGATTTGCGAAGAAAGTTAATAAAGAATGTGAAACAAATGAAATGAAAATGAAAAAAAAATATAAATATATAATAATAAATAAATTTATTTATAATAATATAATAATTATTAATAATATTTATATTTTTATAATAATAGAATTAGAAAATAATAATAAAATATAAAATTAAACAAAAAATATTTTATTTTAATAATAATAAATAATTAAAATAATGTTAAAATAAAAAAATAATTATTTAACTTTCTTTTCCTTTTTATTCTTTTCTCGTAATTCAAACAACTTCACTTTCTTCTCTTTTTCTCTTTATTTATTTCCTTATTCTCCTTCAAATCCACTCTTCAATCCATACAAACTCTTAATGTATTTATAAATCCTCTTAAAAGTACTTTAATGCTCTTTATTAGGTTTTTTCATGAATCTACTAACAACTCTTACTAATAGTACAATGTTTCTCAAGTCCTTCATATTAAACTCCTTAACCAATTGTGTTTTTAACTCTTGTATTTGATTTTTATTAAAGCTTAGCACAAGCATTTCATTCACATACAACAATAAAATAACAAAATTGTTCTCATTAAACCTATTGTAATAGATATAATGGTTGAAACTTAGTCTATTGTAATTGAATCTCTTGTTTTAATACTTTGGTGCTTACTAAGACCTAGATCATACATAAATTTTGTCAACCTATAAAGCAAGTTTTCTTATTATTTATAATCTTCTAGTTTCTTTATGGAGAAAAAATGTTTTTACATATAATTTCTCAAAATATAAATCAAATATAACACACATAGTCAAAAAAATTTTGATTAAGGTCAATGTCACAACTAGTGATAATATCTCATTGAAGTCAATATCTTCTTTCTAATACCACTATTAAGTAACACTATTAGGTATCTATAAGAGAGGTAATATAAAAAATATTTACTATTCACAATTACTAAAAGTTATTATTTTTTTTCCTTAAATAAAATTACATTATTACTTTATTGATTTTTATTTATTTTTTCATATTTTATTTTAGTTGAAAATTTTTATATTATTATTTGATTCCTAATAGTAATATCAAAATAAACTTCATCCGACTCAAACAAAGTATAATATGAAGTGATAGAAAGTTAATAGAATTTTGTATGTAAAACTTTTCTTGATATAAGTTTTAGACAAATATGTTTTGTTGATAAATAACAATACAAGTAAGAGTCACATTTAGATACTCATATTTAATAAATATTTAAAAAAATAAAAAATAAAGAAAGAGGTTGATAGAATTTAAAATATGTTAAAATATAAATAAAAAATTAAATATATATAAATAAAAAAAGTTAATAAATTTATAATTTTAAAATTTCGAGTTAAAGATGGATTTATATTATTTTATGTAATTATAATATTTCAAACATGTAAAATTGAAATACATAATAAATAATTTTATCTTTTAAATTTATATATAACTATAAAAATACGTTAATAATGAAATAAATTAGTATATGATCAAATACATAATTAATATATATATATATATATATTTTGAAAATTAAAGTCTATTAAATTATTTTTTTTTATTATTTTAAAGTTAATTTTTTATCAATTAAATATATTATGTTACTCGTATTTAATATATAAAAATTGATAACATCAAAATTAAAATATTCTAAATTTAAAATCAAAATTTTCTACGAAAAAAAAAAACTTGATAAATCTCCTAACCCATTGATTTCACTTACTAGAAATAATGTTTCTAATAGTTATAAATATTTCTTTAAAAAATGGTTGCTATCTATATGGTTCAGGGATTTAATGAACTAGTACACAAACTCGAATTTGTTTACCCCTCCCTAATAATTTAATTTAATATTAAATATATTATTAAGTTCCATGTTTATTACAACATTTAAATAGACATTTAACAAACTTTAGATTACATTATTAAAAGTATCAATCTTCATTTTATATTTAAAGAATAAAAAATAAATTTATCCCAAATTCATGGAAATAAATTGACATTTAAGTCAATACTTTTATAACAAAAAAAATTATTATTGATTAGTATTTTAATTTTTAAAATTTAAAATAAAATTTATAATTTAGATAAAAATTTCTATTAGCAATAATTATTTTTTGTCAAATTACGAAGACTTGTTATAAATTTAGATAATTTTTAATGACCAAATAATTTGTATTATATTTTAATATATTTTAATTTTTTTTTAGTTTTTTTTTCATAATTTAAATAATTTTTTTATAACGAATAAAAAAATATCAATTCATACTTGGTGCGGAGCTTTAAGTAGATTGTTTTGTATCGGCAATTTGAAGAAAAACTTTATTAGATTCTTTCTTTTTTGAGAAATTATTAGATTCTTGGATAACAACCAGAAAGAAAATGAATAATAATAAAAAAAAAAAAACTTAAAATTAAGAAACGATAAAGTATAGCCGAAGTTCTTAAGAATTGGAATTTTTTTTGTAATAAAATAGTTGCATATAAACTAAAAAAAAAAAATAGACATAAAATTAAGAAGTGGGACCAATGTGTACAGCTTCAATCCTATTTTCCACTAACCAAAAAGGTGAAGACTACATAAAGATAGTGTTAAAAGTTAAAATCAATTTTTAAAAATTATTGATTTATTTTTTCAAATAGAATAATCCTAAAAATATGTATAAAATTCCATGGAAAATAATTATGTGCACGTAACATCGCATAAAAAAAACATAAAAAAAATGAATATATGAAAAAGTGATATTATAATAAACATATACTTTTTGTCTATGTATAGGTTCACATCATAATAAACATAGGTGACATAAGTCTGCGTCAAAGTAAAGCATATACTTTAAGGGATCCGTGATGCTATTGACGTAGGAATTGAAATTTAGTAATATTCTTTCTCCCATAAATAACTTTTCAATTAGAGTAATAATATACTGATATTTTTTTTTTTTTCTTTCATCTTGTAATATTTATAATATCATATGTTAGTTAAAATTTTTGAACACGATTCACTAAACAATAAACTTAACAGATAAATATGGGTATTTAAAAAAACATATATTTATGAAACATATTCCTTTTAAATAATATAATTTAATGTTTTTTTAGTTTTTAATTTTTTTCTTGTTATTCTTCTTGATAATAAAATTTATTTTATCTTATTCATTAATATTTTTTCAGTGATAAATTATATATTAAATAATATTAACAACAATGTGTTAATACTTAATAGTTAAGTAAGTTCTATACACATACTTTTTCTCTTAAATACATATTTATTCCAAATAAATATGTAAATTTTGTCTTTATTTTTTTATTTTAATCATGATAAATATTTTATTTATGTCATTATTAAAATTATTTGAATGATGAATTGTTTAATAATATCATGTCATTGACTGATTAACACGTATATTTGTTTTTTAATTTTATTTTATTTTAGAAAATAATGTTATACAAAAATAAATAACCATTGTTAAGATAAATAATCTTTAAAAAAATATTACTAGATATTTATATTTTTGAATTTTACGTTGAATAACAAAAATTGTATAACAACATTATTTATGTCATCTTGATAATTTTTTATTTTAAAAAATTAATTTTAAAGAATACAAATTTCTTTCCTATAAAATCATTCACATCACGTAAAAGATAATTAATTACTTGATACAGATGAAAACAAAAATAAGTTTTTTATTGGGACAAAAATTAAAAGAAAAATAATCAAGACAAAATTTGAGACCAAAAACTAATTTAAAAAAAAATATTAATCTTATTTAGTTATTGGCGTATCATGAAATAAATAAATCATTATGAAACAAATATTAATAAGCAGCAGGAATTAGACAAACTCTTTTATTTATCAAAAATGAAAATTATTTTTTAATTAAATTTAATAAACAAAATCCAAAAATTTATGAATAAATAAAAAAATTATTTAAATCTATTATTTATAATTAAATATATTTTACATCTTTACTGCTTATACTATTCTTTTAAATTTTAACTAATTATGAGAAAGTTTGTAAACATATGTAAGTAAATATTGGTGATTATGAGTTTGTGTGGATAATTATTTTATAAGTATTTTAAGAATAAAATAAAAAAGCAATGATTTTTATGTTAATTTATATGAAATTATAAAACATTTTTAAATTCATCTAAATAATTTTAATTCCTTACAAAAGAGATAAAAAAATTATCTAATTAAATTATAACATGCTTATTGACTAAAATATTATAAAATAATAAAGAATATTTTGATAGGAAAAATTAATACAAGAGAAAATTAGAAAATTAAATAAAAAAATTGCAAGAAAATTCCTAAATTAAACTACCAAAATATTTCCTTTCTTACTAGTAATATTATATTTGGTTATTTTTTTAATTAACTGTCGAATTAATAACTAGTCTCAAAGAAGCCCTAGCTAAATCGGTGACTATATCTTACAAAATTTATTACATGTGAAAATATATTTCAACGACCTATTTCCTATTGATTGATAAATTTACTCTGCAATAAATTTTAGTCGCTAAAAGTACACAAAGTACCAAATAGCAACTAAACTATATACCCGTAATTCTATGCTGATATGTTGAAATAAAAACTAAAAATAATTCGATCTCTAAAATGTCGATTTTTTTAAATACATTCAAAATTAAAGTTTCTATTACTTTGCTACATTTTAATACAAAAATAACTAGTTATTAGTTAATATAAAATGAAAAAAATAATAGTTTGTCAATTTTATGATTATTTATAATATTATTATTTTATATTATTTTTGAATTCCATAAGAATGATCTCTTTCTATTATTTATTTTCAAATTAATGTTATAGTTTTAAATACAAAATATTTATTCGTTGATATTTTAATTTTAACTATCTTTTTTTAAATACAAAATTTTACAACAATCAAACTAATAGTGGTTCATATGATTCTTTTGTAATCATTTTGTAATCATAGTCACAATTAAATTGGAATTCCATTCAAAATGATTACTACCAAAATCTTATTAAACTTTTATTTCTCTTAAAAAAATTAATTGTTTATCACTTATTTCTTTGAATAATTTAACTTTAATATTCTATATTTATTTTTTTAGTCAATTTTTTTAATAATCAAGTTGAAAGTAAATTCATAATGACTACTATTGAAAAATTTACAATTCGTGGAATAGAAAAAATATGTAAAGTAATTATTATTTAATATTATTTAAACTAATCAAAATATATTATTATTATTATTATGTGACTATTATTTTAAGATTAGAAAACACTTATTATTATGTGACAGTTATATCTAAATTTGTTTCTTCAATATACCAAAAGAACATGAGTTCCATTTCCCAATTAGAATATTATGAAGAAGAACCTATATTCTCTTGAAATGAAACCAAGAAAAAATTACCAATTTCATAACCTTTTCCTCTAATTGATTATTATCAAATTCTCCATAATCAAGAGAAAGAAATAACAATTTTGAAAACTTTGCATTAGAGACAGAAAGAATCAAGTAAACAAGAGAAAGAGTAGCATTTGTTGTTGAAAATGGGATATGGACCATCCAAGTTAGGTGGAGGCAAATCAAGCATGCACCCTTTATGGGATGAACATTGTAAGTGCCCTGAAAGATGCCTTCTTAGTTAGTCACAACCATTCATGCATAAAGTCTCTTACTTTGCACCATACTTTTACTTCTAAAACATTTCTCCACCCCAAACAACATGGTTCCCACGAGAAAAAAGGTATAAGATAAAAGGTAACATGCACCAAAAGGTAAGAACTAGTTTTAGAATCTAATCATTATTTATCTCTTTCTAATATTTCATTATCTATTTTAGTTTCTCTTTTTAATTAAAATTCTAAATGATATTATTATTTAAGATCATATATTATGTTAATATTATTTTCTCAACTTTTCAAATATTCAAGTAAAAATTTAATTAGTTATTTTATAATTATAGTTCTTAAAATCTAATTAGTGATACCAAAATACTAATTCACATTAATATACTTAAAAAAGAAAAAAAAATCATGGAATATAAAAATTATATCATTATTTTTAAAAAATTATATCATTATTTTTATTTTATTATAAATCAGTTTTATTTTTAAGATTATATTAGATTTATTTTTAAAAATAAATAATAAATAATTTATTATATAAAAAAAATCGTATTAAGTAATACATAATTATAATATGTAAATAAAAAATAAATTTTATTTAAGAATGAATTAAGTTTTATAATCACTTTTAACATAATATTAAAATTTAAAAATATTAAAAAAATTATAAATGAATAATAAACTTTATATTCTAAATCAATTTTAAAAATAAATTACAATTTTTACATATTTAAATTATCCTTTAATCTTATAAAATACGTTAACAAGTTGTATGTTAAAAATTCATAAAAAACAACAAAGCATAATTTTTGTTATTATTTTTAAGGACTTATCATACAGGAAAAAATGACTTTTTTTATTTTATATATATATATATATATAAATAAATAAATAAATAAATAAAGAAATAAATAAATAAAATGTAAAGGATCCAATATAGTTGAGTCTCTTCTTTCTAGATTTTTTCTACATTTTGATGTAGGAAAGAAACTGCTTTTCCAAATCCTTCACGAGGGCTACCAGAAACCCTTGACCTTTCTTGTGAAAGAAACCTCTCGACAAAGTTGAATTCAATTCAGATGCATTTCTTATATTTTCAAAACAAGTTCATACAAATGTTAATGATTCAGTTAAATTTGGTTTTTTATTCTATATTTTATCACGTGCTTAATCCAATATTTGTCCTCAATAAATTTAGTTCAATTTAAAATTAGTCTATGTTTTGATATTTCAAATCATGCCTATAAAATAGTATATTATGTTTGAAAAGTATTATACAATAGAATAAAGACTTAATTTTCTTTAAGTAAGATTTTAGTTTAAATCTTGTAAATAGGTCCATGGACTGACTATGTTGAAAAATATTTATTTTGAAAAAAAAAATAGTTAAAAAGTTCTGCATAAATTCTATCATAGATTTTCAAACATGAAAAAAAATGCTTGAATATATTATTTATATAATTAATGTTTTATAGTATGTACTTCTTGAATTTTGTAGTAAAGTGATCCTTTACATGGTAAGAATAAGAATCATCATTAAATATAGAATAAATAATTTTATTAGTTTTTAGTGAGTCAATTAGTTTTATTCGCTTTTTTATGAGTCAATTATTCATCCTCAACTCAAGAAAGTTTGAGCATAGAATTTGCTCTTAGTAAATTTCTATTGAATTAGGCCCAAAATGATATGAACTCAAAAAATATTAATGACAAAACAATGTCCATTATATAATTATAGGAAAATTGATAGTAATTATAGTTTTGATAAAAACTACATTATAAAAAAAAAATCAAATTGAACTCATCAAAATATAAGCATGTTATATTTATAAAATATTCATACGTTGAAATTTATTTAAAATTAATTTATAAATTTAGAAACAAATACATCTTGGCAATTTAATTTAAAGACAACTTTACTTAAGTCTTGCCAATTATTATTATTTTTTTTGTCTTTTTTCTAAAAAAAAATCGGTATGCTTTTCCCTGACATTAAATACGCGATCATTCCCAATCAGGCAAATTATAATCACTTGGATTTGACTGTAACAAAATCATGGATAATTTGAGAAATTGGAGCAATGATAATTTTAAAGATTGAATGAAGAATAATGTTTTTTTTTTTTTTATAAAAGTGCAACTGATTTTTTTAGATAAAAAAGATTTTTCTTTTTGTATTTTATTGGGATGATTGGTGTTGTTTGTTTGTATCTATAATGAAAGTATGACAAAATCATGTATGAAATCGATGTAATAGAAATTTAATATCGAATATCAAATTAAAATATATAAAATTATAAAAAAACTAATATAAATTTTCATATAAATTCTGTTCTAAATTTTTTTATCAAAAAGAATACCAAACCAATTGAAAATAGTGCCTTTGAATTTCTTGAGATGATGTTCTCCACGTTATTTTACTATCTTTTCTGTTTGTTGTATAGCGTCAAAGGGGCCAAAGGCCCAAAATGAAAAATAAAAATGAGAAGCCCGCATAAAGTTTTAGCATTTTCGGAGAGAATTTTTGTACTATGATTTTCTAAATTGAGGTGATGTTTTCCTAAGGTTTTTTATATTCCATTAGGAGGGATTGTCTTATAATTGCTTGCTAATATTTCTTTTTCTGAGTAGAAAATAATTAATTAATAGTAGATGGACCATTTTTAATCATCATAAAGATATAATTTTAGAGAAATGAACATACCTGAATCATTTTTGCAAAATATTCTTATTATGATTGAATACCACAAAAAAATTTATTTATTTTTAAAAAATATTATATAAATATATATATATATATATATTTTTTTTTTTTAAATACTCGCATGAACACTATAAATTATTACATCGTTTAGCATAAATATATTGTGGTCAATGAAAATAAGCGATTTTTTTTAAATAGTATATTTACATGTATGCTAACATTAATATGACTTAGTTAATAGTTTATAAATATTATGTGGATATAAAAAAGAAACAAATATCTATATATAAGTGATCTTAATTTTTTTAACATAGACACTAATTTGAGACATTGAAGTCTTCAACCTTCAAGTAATTATAGCAACTAAAATGGCCACAAAAATTCTAACAAATGAACATTATATGTGGACAAATCTACCAGAATGGTGGGAAATTTCCAATCTATTGATTATTGCCACTTATAATTGTCGAACACAAAAACACTAAATTTGTGGAAATCATAGCACAATAAATTCAAATAAAAAGATAAAAATGGGGATGGGACGAAACAATATACTAATCAATGCTTGAGATTTCTATCAACACCTGATATACTTTTTTTCTACTTTAACTTCCAAATAATCAATAAAAAATGGTCACATCAATATATGTAGAATTCGTATTAAATACAAGAATTCAAAACAGATACTAATACAGATAAATGTGAAGACCTCAACATAAAAAAATTATCATAATCTTTTTAAAAAAAGCATTAAATCCAAATTATTCTCCTTAACATAGGTACTATATCACGCTCTCCAATTTCAATAAGATATCCACAGTAGAAGAAATTATACATCTTTCTGTCCTTATTTTTTACACTCCACCCAACAAACACATTGAACAACTTCAAATCACAAAACAATATTTCTTAATGATCAACATTCTTTTTACCAGGTTCACTATCTCAACTCTTATTATACTTTCTTTTCAATGAACTACTAGTCTTTCCAACGCTTGAGGTAGTTCTCATCTTCTTAGCATGCTGAATAAAATCCGAAAAATGGTCTTTATGGTTTTCTATCCTGTTATTATTCCCACTAGCCTCAACTGGTGCTGAGTTGCTTTGTCCCCTACCCACGTTTGACACGGTTCTGATTCTGTACTTAGCACGTTCAATGTACTCAGAGAAAGTGTCATTGATATCGAGGGTTTTCTTACCTTGTAGCATCCCAACACCGTGCTGTTCCATCGAAGGGCCCGTGCTATCTTTGCCATTATCTTCACCTTTGGATACACCAACTCTTGATCCTTGAACATGCCACGGTTCAGGTTCAACCTTGGCAGCCACTTGTGATATTCCACCTTGAGGGGAAACAACTTTTGGTACCATTGGAGTCGATGTGGGAATTGAGTTATCGAACATGATGGGGATTGTTCCTTCTCCTTGTGTATTCTTAGCCTTCATATTTTGAGGGAAATGAGTAGAGGGTGGTAATGAAGTAGAATTTGCATCAATGGTGACAGTCGTAGGTTGACGGTAATAGTGTTTTATGCGATAAATGGCTTTGAAAGCAGAATTGGTTGCAAGTGCTTGACGGATTTTCCAGCATATAGAGGGGCGTGAGTTGGTGCTGTTTTCCATAGAAAGTTTCAAAGAGAAGTGTGTGATAGGCTCAAAATGGCTTAAACTCTATACTCAGAAGATTGTTATTGGTTTACTGCAACATGCACCATCTTCTAAAGGCTTGTTATATAATACTGTTTATAGGTGTGTGTGTTTGAGATTGAGTGGTGTGAACATGACTTGGGTAACCAAAAAGGAAATAAAAACATCCTTTGAATTTTGATTCTTGTAGAGGTGTAACCAACTGAGTTTGAAGAAGCCATATGCTACGTAAGATTCCTAACAGCTATTATTGTTGTTAGAACTTTTTTTTCCCATGTTTTCTACGAGATTAGATGTGGTGGCAGGGATCAATTCCTTCTAGTCCCTTACTACACTCAAAACTAGAGACTCAAGTTATGGCTTTTGTATGTGAAGCACTTGTTGCCACATTTTGCTGATTAGAGAAAAAGAAGCATGAGGGTTTACAAAGCACTACGGTATCGGATTCAACAAAGAATTGTAGAATTGGAGCAATAAACAAAGCTCTAGCAATGCAAGAATCATAATTACATATAGAAAATAAATGTACATAATTTAGCTAATTAGATTTCTTTCAGCTAATTAAATTTTTATTATAACATACATTTATTTTATGTTTCATAACGAGTTTTAGTGTAGTTATCTCCTATAATGTTTTTATATATTATTTAAATAAAAAAAAAATTTATGATACAAATGGCGTGGTTCCACTGGTTTTGAGAAATAATGTTGGCTTTGTCGTGGAAAACAACTCACAATTGTTGAAAGTAATCCCAGAGAATGATATACAGTGTCCCGGCACAACAAAATATCAAGATAAGGAATCCTTATATATTATTATATTGCTACAATTTTTTTTTCTTTTGATCTTGAATTGTTGTGTATTAAAGCCAACCCAAATCCTAATTTCTGTTTCTGTGATAAAGGAACGTGATTAGGTTCCAAAGAGACAAAAAATTCTGTACTTTTGTTTGAATAATATATTTTGTAACATACTCTTCAGTATAATTAGTTAAAAATTATACAATCTTTATATATTGATGGATATTTCTCATAATAATTTTATAGTTTTTAATAAATTTCAGACTATACATATACTCAAAGAGTTAAAAACATGCTAGTTTAAAATCTGAAGTGGATACCATTAACTTCATGAAACGTGTAAAATTTATTTAAAGTTCAATCTGGTGTGACATTATTAAAAGAAATGGTGATTACAGTAATAACTTTATGAAGTGTGAGCATCTTTGGTTGATATGACAACATAAACTCTTAGGTTATGCATGCATGAAAAATAGAACACGAAATAAGCTTTTACTAAAGTTAATGATATACATTTTGAAATTGCATGCAGTTCTTTATATTAATTTGAGCACGATTAATTGCCAATGTTTTTCATTAGTGAATATTAATTTGTGGGTGGTGACTATATAAAAAAAATGAAATCATGGAAAGTCTTAAATTACGAGATATTTAAGTTCTTTATGGATAGGTAGTGGAAAAGCAAGGATTTGTGCCAGCAAATGGAATATGCTGTAGCTCTCTATTAAGATCATATATGTACCACTGGGGCTGGCTCAGGGAAATGCTTAAAGAAAACAAATATCAAAGTATCACCTCTGAAAAAGAACAAAATCATGATGTTCATTGTTAACTATATTTGTTTCTTATTTTAATAAATTTTTTTATTTAGAAAGTATGATAAAAGAAGGATAATATTAAAGAAATTTTATATATATTTTTTAATTTGTAATACTAATTAAGAATAAAGTGGTCTAATTTCATATGTAATTTTATATGTATTTGTGAAGAAGTAAATAATGAGAGTAAACTTATTTCGTCTATCTAATATAGCATAATACAATTAATTTATATATATATATATATATATATATATTTTTTTTTTTAATATTAAATAAAAGTTAATATTAATTGATTTTAAATTAAAATAATGTATAACTCACACCAGTAATGAATATGATCGAAAATTTATTACTTTTTTTTTCAATTAATTTTATTTAATGTATTTATGCGTGTCGCCGAGAACAAATACGAACACATTATATCTTGTCAAAAACACTACATTACAAGTTACTATAAATTGTGTGAAATTTGAAATGATAAATATCTACACTTTTTTTAGTCTTATAATTAATATTAAAAATTATCTTTTAAACCTCTACGAATTTATGCTCTTATCAATATTATACTCTCTTTTTTGTTGAAATGATTACCATATGTATAACGTGAAAATTTATTTTAAAATTTTTCAACTAAAATAAATTTTTAAGTTTCTCATATTTAAATTAAATTTTATTTTAGCTCCTTAAATTTAAAAATGGTTTTTTTCCATCTCTTCAATTTAAATTTGATTTTTTTAGTTTCTAAAATTTTTAAAATCTCTAAATTTAAAATAATTTTTAATCTTTTCAATCTATTTTTCTTTTCAAATTCAACCTTATTAAAAAAGCTGTTGACATAATTAAGAATCTATTTATGAATATAATAATAATAATAATAAAATGGATCCACTAATTATATAGTTTTACGAAAAAATAAACTACAAGGATTGAATTAATCTGGACCGAAATCACATTTTATTTAAAAAAATCAATTTATAAGCATTTGCCATATAATATGAAATATTTATTAAGAGTAGGTTAATATAAAATCATATAATTTATTTAAAATTATGAATATAATAATTATTATATAATATTTTTTATAATATATTTATTTATTTGTTAAAATTTAATAAAAATATTTTTAAATTTATAATGAAAAAGTTCAAATCAAACTATAAAATATTATTTTAGTTTAATTTATATATTTTTTTAAAATTAAAACTAGATCACATTTATATTTTTATGATTCATCTTCAAGTTATTTTTTAATTCAAAATCAAACTAAATCTTATTATGAAGATTATTTCTTGACCCAATCATCACCCTAATAATTGGAGATAAAAACCATAGACAAAAACACATAAATCATATTCTTAATATTTGTTTCAAATAACTATAGAAAAATAAAATGAAATCTAATGACGAGGAAGAAAAGAAATCAGCATAAGGTAAGATTCAAGATTCCACATAAACTTTAATATTCAATATTCAATGAAGGAATGTACTACTGCCAAAGTAACTTAAACATGTAACTTCCATTGAATAGGATCATATAAGTGGATAATATAAATCAATATTACAACCTCAATGTTTCGAACATATTATTCTTCAAATAAAAAAATAAATCATGTATTTGCTTTAATGGATGGCTAGTGGCCTTATTGCACTGAATACACAGTAACAAATGTTGGAGGCACCACACGTTAAGTCAGCAGCATCAACATATTAGCCTCTCTTGAAGGAACCATTTTTTCTCTTGCTTGATGAGTTACTCAACTTCTTCTTTGCACTCTGAATGAAATCTGAAAACTCGTCGTTTTGGTTATCCCTACCATTAGCCTCCTCGTCATCTGATTGTGGTGCAGGTGCAACGTTTCTCTGCTCCCTACTGATTTTGGATACGGTTCTGATTTTATACTTGGCATGTCGAATGAAATTGGTGAAAGTTTCATCGTTATCAAGTGGGGTGTTATCTGAGTACACCCCACTACCATGTTGTCCTTTCCAAGTGCCTAGGGTCTCTGCCTTGGGTTTGGCTTTGTATTCATCTCTGAATTTAGAGACAGACCTCCCCCACCTTGGGTCGTAGCCAAGTTCAGTAGAAACAACCCTTGTTGCCTGGCCATAAACCTTTGAATTTGATGAGGTCTTATTCCCCATGGATATGATGCGGGTTTGGTTTTGCTAAGTGTTTGATGCAGGGTATATAGTTCTCAAACTTGGTTAAGCTTAGAAGGTTTGAGTTGAGTGTAACTTGAAAGAAGGGTCATATATATAAGATTTTACGAACTAGAAACAAAGAGAGAAGTTTAGAAACACGTTTTTGGACTGTGACCTTTGTGGGAACCAATTGTATTTGCAGAACCTAGTTAAGATTCCCAACAGCAATTAGGAAGAGCTCTTTCTAATTTTCCACGGAATATAAAGGTGCTAATTAAACTCAAAAGTAAATAAAGTACTATTATATATTATCTGATCCTGGCTTGTATCAATGTATGTCGTGCAGCAAAATTTGGCAGCTAAAACTCCTTAAGAAAAAGATTGATGTTATATAGATACCCATTTATATCATACACTTTATCAGAATGTATCATCAAGTTATATTATTCATTATGTTTTCTTTTCTTTGTTTTTTCTCACCAGGTGTAGTTTAGTATTGGATGTTCATGGATTGTTTTCTTAAAGAAATGATGATATACAAACCCTCATACATATCATGCAGATATTTTACAATTTTTTATCTTTCTTTTAATAACACCATATATAATTTATTTTAGTTATATTTTTCCTCGTTCTCTCAGGGTATCATTTAGTGTTAGGTGTCAATGAGTTATTTCCAAAGAAAAAAAAAAACAAAGGGACGTGGGAGTTTCCGCAGGAGCAGCTAGATGGTATCAGATTCCTGATGCAGTAGTTCAGAATTGGCGAAATAGTCAAAGTGTGGTTGCAGCTTGCAAGAATCACATCATGCTGTTCCACGTAGGATGCGTATGTGGTTCCATTACCCTAATGGAGTTAATATTCGTGTCTTTTTAGTGCAAATTTAAAAACTCATCGCTATTATTGAACTACAAATTACAATAAGAGAGCCAGGATGTAAGTGGCCCTTACCATACCAAAAAACAAAAGAATCTGCTTTGTAATGTTTCCAGAAATTTATTTCTGCCCGTAGATTATTGCAGTGCAGAATATCAAGCCGAATCCTAATTCTTAATTTGTACTCTCCTATTGATGTGAAGAATATTAAACAACCGTAGATTTTTAATGTCAAGTCGAATCTTAATGTTACAATGCAGAAGAGGAGAACACAGCATGATTAAAGAAGAAAACAAGAGGAGGACGACACGATTTACGTAATTTAACCAACGTAACCTGCATCTGTAATGCAGATTCATTATATGTATGTAGGATCGAGTCACTAAAACTTTATATAAGAAGACTGAACAAACTACATGAATCAGATTAATGAAACAAATTGTTGCATCAGACTAAGCATAAGAAAATTCCTTAGTCTGAACATCAAAACACTATTGTAAGATTGGACAAATTTTGAGTTACAAACAACATTAATAATCACACACCGGAAACTCACATTTCATGGTTTGTGTCTGTTAACACAGGCAATTGGTTAGACCTGACACTGCATTAATCATTCTGCAAGTGTCATACCCTGCTATCGCCAAGTCCAAACCTCTCACAACCACACTGCAAGGAAGACTGCATCCCAACCTGAAGCTTATCATAAACCTCAATTTGCTTATTCTTCTTAAATTAAAATTATTTTCAATATATTGAAGTAATGCTTGTTGTATTAATTTTTATTTAGAAAATATTTATTTAAAAAAAAAGGTTACTGAAATTTTCAGCATAAAGTTAATTACAGAAGTTTTAGTACCATACACAAACCCCCAAATCAATTACATGTTGGTAATTCAAGAAACATCAACCCTGGAATTAAGACTTTATTAAATATACACACTTTTTTCTGAGGAACATGTGTACACTTAATAGTGAGTTCAGTTAAATCCAATGTATGCTAAGAACAGCAGCACAAAAAAAAAAAAACATGACAGATTCTTGAGTAACAATGTAAACAAGTGATTTTATTATAGTTTTACAGAAAAAAACTGCAAAGGATTCAATATTATAATCTGGATAGCGACAGTCAACAAAATGTACAAAACACGTGCTTTAGGAAAAACAACAATTTACAATATAGATATTGCGGTATAACATGAAACCTTTGCAATAATAAATAATTACCAGTTAAGATGCCAAATGCATTAATATAGTAGTAACACGCACATGAATCATGTTCTTGGTATTTCTTTTAAAGAACTTCTCGTAGGAAAAGCCAATGAAATCAACAGACAAAAGGAGTGCAGTAATAATAAAAATCATAGATCATCATTGAAAATGTTGGGTTGAGGTAAGATTCAAGATTCCATGTATGCTTAATGCCTAATGATGGAATGTTCTACCTGCTTTACATGTCGCCCACAAAGAGGACAATAGTGGCTAGAGATGAGGACAACTTGGCCTCATGAAAGCTTTCAATTGTAATGAGATTATGTGACACTAAATGTATATTTAACTATCCAATGTAGGGGCTTTGAACATCTCAAGTTAGGTAATTGTAAAATTGAAATCGTTTAGGAAAAAATGTAATCTTGAGTACGTCTTGAAGAGGACATGTATAGTGCAGCCTTGTTTTGTTTTGAGTTTTTAAATTTAAACTTTTACACTTTTATACGTCAAAAGTTAAAAGCAGTACAGATTAATATAAAAACCTTCCATTGAACACAAAAACAAATGTATATATCTCATACAAATAAACAATCTCCAATCCAAATTATTCCCCCAAGTAAACATTTCATATATATATTATGCTTGAAATAGAAAAATATAACAGTATATGCTTGCATGGCTTATGGCCTTATTTTTTTCATGCAATAAATATATACTCAAGAACAAAAGATTGGACGGACCCACATGTCAAATCATCATCAACACATTACTAATGCCTTGCTCGTTGAGGCTCTCTGGTTTATCAATGGTCACTTGAAGGAACCATGCTTTCTCATGCTTGATGTACTTCTCCACTTTTTCTTCGAACTCTTAATAAAATTTGAAAACTGATCATTTAGGTTATCCCTAGCATTAGCCTCGTCATCTGGCGGTGGCGCAGGTGCAACGTTCCTCTGTTCCCGACCGATGTGGGACACGGTTCTAATTTTACCCTTGGCACGTCGAATGAAACTGTTGAAAGTTTCATCGTTATCAAGTGGGGTGTTATCTGAGTACACCCCACTACCATGGTACCCCTTCGAAGTGCGTGTGGTCCCTGCTTCTGGTTTACCAACAAGCCACCCCTTCCTTTGATAGCCAGGTTCAGTTGAAGCAACCCTTGTTGCCTTGCCATGAACCATTGAATTTGATGAGCTCCTATTCCCCATTGATATGATGCAGGCTTGGTTTGATAAGCGTTTGATGCAGAAAGTGTATATGGTTCTCAAACTTGGTTAAGCTCAGAAGATTATGAGTTGAGTTGAGTGTAACTTGCAAGAAGGGGCTTGTTTTATAGTGTGCTATCCGGGGTGTAAATGGAAAGATTAGGAATTAAAATAAGAAAGAAACAGAAACACGTTTTGAAAAGATATCTATGAGAAGTAATTGTATTTGCAGGAGCTATCCAGTTAAGATTCTGAACAGCGATTAGGAAGATCTTTTTCTAATTTTCCATTGAATATATGGTGTCAAACTCGAAAAAAACCAAGTACTGTTGTACTATATATTATTATTATTATTATCACATCATGGCTTGTAGTAATATTGTATGTCTTGCCGCCAAAATTGGCTGATTAGTCCTAAAGGAAAAAATATAGGACATGAGAGTTTTCCATGGAGCAGCTAGATGGTATCAGATTCCAAGAGGACCCTTTGTTCAGAATTGGCGAAATAAACAAACTTCAGTTGCAGCTTGCAAGAATCACGTCATGCGAGCTAGGATGCGTAAGTAGTTCCATTACTCGTATGGGAAATTAATATTCGCGTCTTTCTTCTGAAAATTAAACAACTCATCGCACTTTTCTGAATTTGAAATTACAATAAGAGAGCCAGAATGTCAGTGGCTCCTACCATACCAAAAATTAAAACGAATAATATGTTGCCCGTTGTTCCTACTGCAATATATATTATCCAACATCCTCCAATGAAAATGAATTCAATCAAAATTCTAGTTAAATGTGTTTCAATATAACGTTGCTGGTTGAGTTTCACTTGCTCATTCTGCTGTCAAATGAAGTTATTTTAATATATAATTATGATAGTTTAACGTCAGTACATTAGATAAATATATAAAAACTACTTTAAAGTATATAAGTTTTTTCTCTTGAAAGATATGTAAAGCAAATTATAAATGCTACACGGGATTAAAAGCAAGGATTCTCATCGAGAATTTGCCTTACGATTTTACATGCAATTGGCTTGGCTAACGCATAACAGAAGAACTTTAACATGTCATGTCCCTGCACAAAAGACAGAAAGAAGTCAAAGTTTGTAAAAATTATAACATAGAGGAAAATAAGTCAAAGTTCTTCCATGAAGCTCTTAAGAAACAAAGAACTGCAAATTTTCAACTCACGGCCAAAAGATTCCTCTTATACCATATACTTTCCACGGTTCTGCCGCTGATTAATGTCACTACCACCATCTTTTAGAAAAGAAATTATTTATGTAACAACCTTGACATTTCTAGAAACAGTTATTTTGACTAAAATTCGAAAGACTAGATCAATTTTTCTGATTCCCATAAGTTATTTTTTATGCTGGGATGGGTGTTATAAGAGAAAACTTTGACTACACTAAGGTTCGAAACTACCTTAGACCTAACAATTATGTAACATCCCAATTTTTTAGAAAAAAAAATGTATAATAAATATATATATATATATATTTATTTGTAACTTAATTATTTAATTAAATAATTATAATTGGATTTATAAGATAAAATAAAATATTTGGTTATAAAAAAATATTGTAAGATTATTAGTATTTTGAAAGATATGAAATTATTATAAAAGATATATCGGAAGATTATTAATATATTAAAGATATTGTGAGATTATTGATATTTTAGAAAGATAATTTTGTTAATATTTTGAAAGATATTATTAATTGAACCTATTCTTCAGAAGTCCGACTCTACCTATATAAATAGGCGTTAAACCCTTTCTATTCTTCATTCCAAAATTTCCCTAACGTTTGGGAAAAACCTTAAGAGGAGGCGACCGGAGGCAACACGTGAGGAGTTAGGCGCATAACATCTAAAAGCTTCGCGTAGCTTAATTCGAGATAAGAGGGGGAGTGGGGAATGTCTCGCATATGGGATGCATATGAGGATTTTGGGTAGAGAGGCGACCCCTAAGCCTCATAGGATTGTTTGTTTTGAGGCAACCATAAGTCTTCAATATGAATTTGAGGGAATTATTCTATATTTATTATAAGTTGTTGTGTTTATAAATTATTATAAATTGTTCTTTTTATAAATTATTATAAATTGTTCTTTTTATAAATTATTATAAATTGTTCTTTTTATAAATTATTATAAATTGTTCTTTTTATAAATTATTATAAATTGTTCTTTTTATAAATTATTATAAATTGTTCTTTTTATAAATTATTATAAATTGTTCTTTTTATAAATTATTATAAATTGTTGTTTTTATAAATTATTATAAATTGTTCTTTTTATAAATTATTATAAGTTGTTGTGTTTATAAATTATTATAAATTGTGTTTTTTATAAATTATTATAAGTTGTTGTGTTTATAAATTATTATAAGTTGTTGTTTTTATATATATATAAACAAGGTATATAGGCTGGAAACCAGTTGTTAA
>BDMB01000004.1:8307990-8478095 GCA_016859785.1 Macrotyloma uniflorum
AGAGCATTAAAGCATTTGAGTTTGTGACTGAGTGTGTATTGATGTGTGTGATGCCTTTTGTGTGTGTGATGTGTGTGATTAGTCTACCTATTTTTCTTATATGTACCTAACATATGTGAGATATATTCCTCACTCTTCTATTTGTGTGGTTGGTGTTTTGTTTGGGTTAAATGTTCTTATAGGTGGACATGTCGGTGATAAGAACAAAGAAGAGTTGGATGAGAAAGCTAAGTCTCCTAAGCCTTGATTTCGTAAGTGCTCTGATTAGGTGGGAAGTCGGGGAATAGGAAGATTATTTATTTTAAAGAAGTATATTTAAAGTTTATTATGTTTTGTTAATAAGAACTTATAAAGGCTATGTCAACGCCTAGTAATATTTTATTTTCTATATCTTGAAAGAATTATTATTGTAACTGGATATATAGTGGTGGTGTGAGAGTATATGTCTAGAAAAGTTCTGGTTAGGAAAGATTTAGTATTTAAGAGTGTCCGTTAGTGACCCACCTTTCTTTCCTGGGAACTCACTGGGTGTACCGATTCACGGTCTACCGTCGTTGTTCTAGTAGGCAATATGACTCAGAGTAAGAGTTTTATTTCGAAATTGTATTTCCTTGTTTTCATAATTCTTCTTTATAAAATGAATATATTTGAATTCTTTTACTTTTATCCTTTATCAATTGAAAACGTTTTGGGGTAGAAAGGTGTTACAACCTATCTGCTTTACATCTGTGAATAATGATAATGGGGTCCTGAATTTGTTAACCCCTGTAACATATATACCACCCCAGATAAATGACTTGAAAATTAGTTCACAATGTAACAAAGTAGATAGGAAAAATTAGTTCACAATCCTTTTCATCATAGTAAAAAGTAACTCTCTCATGTAACTCTTTACTATGTAATAAATATTCAAGAGTAACTATCTCATCTAATAAATATTATGACTTAAACTATGTTGAAAAGGATTGTAAATCATAGTAAAGAAAATGAGTAAAAGATAGAGTAATAAGTTATGGAAACAAGAAAGGATGAGATGTGAGAATCAAAGCAAAAACTATATATACATCTACGCTAGTAGATAAGACCATACACATTTTTCTTTGAAGCCGAAATCATAGTTGTGACATAAATGATTTATATATAGTAGTGCTGAATTACACAATTCATCTATTAATTTATTTATTTATTATTACATTTTTTGCCTATCACAAGTAAATTCATATCTCTAAAAGGTTTTTCTAAAAGATTATCAATTTTTAAAAAGTTTATAAGACATAATTTAACACGTGGTTAGTTCAAAGAAGATAACTTAATATTTCAATATAAGGTCTTCAATTTAACTTCTTGCATGGAATAAAAACATTTACCAGAATAATTCTATCCTCTCAGATAATTTTTCTTTTACCTCGAACAGAATTATTTATCATAAATGATACTTAAATTTTGAAAAAAAAAAATCATTTCACTAAATAAATTAAACCCAACATGAATTAAATAATTTATTCAAAACTTTAAATAGTTATAAATTATAAAACAATTATAATTAAAAAAATAAATAAAAATTACTTAAAATAATTCTTGTCCGAACAAGCAATTTTTTCTTACTTATTAACAGTACCAATGTAAAGAAAAAAAAAACATTTGTAACAGAAAAAACGAAGTATGTATTTAGTCCAGGATGTCTTGTTTTTTCCGAAACAAAGGGAGAGTTGCTCGAATTGGGCCGCGCGAATATGACGGGTCGGTGTCGGGCGCCCATTCTAAAACCCTCACTCTTCGCACTCACTGCACTTGGCTTTTGTCTTCCCTCTCCTAAAACCCTCGCCTCTGCACTCCATAGTTAGGGCTTTTCATTCTCCACATCACTTCTTCAATGGCCACTCTTCTTCTCAGAAACTCCTCTTCTACTTCTCGCCGACTATTCCCCTTCGCCTCTCAAATCCACTCTTCCTTTTCTCGTTCCCCTCTCTCTCCTCCCAATGACTCCACCACCTCCTCTTCTTTCAATTCCAATCCCTGGTGGAGATCCATGGCAACTTTCATAAGAACGTAACACTCTCTTTCTCCTTTTTGCCGCAAAATTATAAGTACTAAATAATAGTAATTAGTATTTATGTGTTTTGCTTGTTTTTTTCTTCTTATTGTTTGATGTTGCAGGAAGCCTCACGTTAATGTCGGAACTATTGGACACGTGGATCACGGGAAGACCACGCTAACCGCGGCGATCACTAAGGTATTAACTGTTTGTTTAAATGTATGTTGAGGTAGTGGTTTTTGTGTTTATTACTCAATTTGCTTTGATCAGGTGCTTGCGGATGAAGGGAAGGCTAAGGCTGTGGCCTTCGATGAAATTGACAAAGCTCCTGAAGAGAAGAAGAGAGGAATCACCATTGCAACGGTTTGGAATCGTAACCTTTTGGTCTTGCAATCTATTGTGTTGTTTTCTGTTGAGATGTATGCTTGCTCAATGTTTCGGTTTTCAGGCACATGTGGAGTATGAGACTGCAAAACGACATTATGCGCATGTGGACTGCCCTGGACACGCAGATTATGTTAAAGTAAGCTTTTTAATTTGGTTTAATTTCTCCAAGAATGACTTTGTTGATTGGAGTTATTAATTGCCTAACAGAAGCTGGGTGGCTAAGTTGTGTCGGAGAAGGTTGAATTACTACATGGATGGTTGTTAATTGATGAGTGAAATTTAAGCAATTTAACCACATATAATAGTTAATTGTGGAATTTAACATATTTTGGTGCTTGTGTAGCTTGATCTTCTATTCAAAATGAGATGGAAAATTTAAGGTAGGAATTTGAAAGTAGATTTTGTAAAAAGAATATTATAAAATGCTGAGTACGCATAATATTGCAACATGGGGTATCTGTCGGATTACTATTTTCCATAATGCTAGTAGCTTTAGCATTGCAGCCAGCCTTAATGTACTTACTAGGTGGTTTATCTAGTGGTTTTCTTTAGTGTAAATCACAAATAGTTCTTGTTCACCTTATGCTTTATAATTATCTGTTTACAGAATATGATTACGGGAGCTGCCCAAATGGATGGTGGTATACTAGTTGTATCTGCACCTGATGGACCAATGCCTCAGACCAAGGAGCACATTCTTCTTGCTCGCCAAGTAGGTATTCTACTAAGGTGATTTGTAAATATACTAGTAAGGTCTACAGTCCTTACTTCTAGATTAACATATATGTTATCTTTAAATGTATTATGCAGGTTGGTGTGCCATCTCTTGTGTGCTTTCTAAATAAAGTTGACGCTGTTGATGATCCAGAGTTGTTAGAGCTTGTAGAAATGGAGCTACGTGGTAGGCTTTTCCTCTAAGGCTTCACCTTCCTTTTCTACTCCATGCTCCGAAAAATGAATGTGCCTGCATAAGTTTCTGTAGTCCTTGTGTTTGCTAAATTTTAAAAGGTGTATTTATGTTAATTATGTGTTTGGCAGAGCTTCTGAGCTTCTACAAGTTCCCGGGGGATGAAATCCCTATTATTAGAGGTTCAGCGTTGTCTGCTTTACAGGGTACAAATGATGAGATTGGAAGACAGGCCATCCTAAAATTAATGGATGCTGTAGATGCATACATTCCTGACCCTGTTCGCCAACTTGACAAGCCTTTCCTAATGCCAATTGAAGATGTGTTCTCAATTCAGGTAAAAGGACTTGCATTGTATTTATTTTTTTGTTTATTTTTTGAAAAAAGCCAATTCATTGAAGTAAAGATGAGCTCAGTTATAATATTCTTACAATATCTAAGTATTATTTTTTTATCACGTACCCTCTCTGTTCCAGTATAAACACTGTTTAGGTAACACTGTTTAAGAAGTACTGTTAATATCCTTTTTTATATTAAAATCGTTTTAAATTCCTAATATGCTCCTTCAGTTCGCTCAAACTACAGTAATTATTGGTGTGTTGAAACATTATAAGCAGATTAGATTATAAACACTTGAGTATATGTGGAATAGTAGTTGTTCATAAGATTGGGTCATCTTTGTAACTGGGGATATTTCAATGCGCTTAGGTGAAGATAAGTATAAAATTTAAAATTCTTAGTAATGAGGTCTAGGACCTTTTTAAAAATTAAAAAGGAAAGGAGGTAGTATTTGTTAGGGCGTTGCTGTTTACAATGACACGACAAGTGGTGTAATTTAAATCTAACGTGATGCTTTAAACAGTGTTGTCTAATTTTTAAGTTCTTTTTTTCCTTTGTAAGAGAATATCAAAATTTCTATTTTCAACGCTGCTATGATCTCTCAAAATCTGCATTGGTTTCCTCACATGTATTGGATTGGATGGAAATAAACACGAGGGCAATGATTTCCATCATTTCAGCTGCTTTATATTTTTCATTTGTGATGAAGGGACGAGGAACAGTTGCCACTGGCCGTGTTGAACAAGGGATCATTAAAGTTGGGGAAGAAGTGGAGGTGTTGGGTCTAATGCAGGTATGTTGTTCACTGATTCATTTCCTGTATGTAGCTGCCCTCTGATTCTCATCATTCCTTTGCATTAATACCCAATTGTTGATTTCTTTTGCTGCTATATATTTTTTATTTGCCACACTAATGGCTGATGATTTGTGGTTTGTTCTTTATGAGCATTAGTTTATTTCTCTATCAGAGCTTTTGGTAAATTCCTTTGTAACGGTATTTCCTAAAACTGAGTTTTCCTTGGTAGGGTGGTCCTCTGAAAACAACAGTAACTGGAGTTGAGATGTTCAAGAAGAATTTGGATCAAGGACAAGTAAGTGACGGTTATCTTCATCTACAAGGGCTATGGCTATTTACATAGAGAATATGTTAAACTAAACTAATATGGATTTTATACTTCTTCTTAGGCTGGTGACAATGTTGGTCTTCTTCTCCGTGGTTTGAAGCGTGAAGATATTCAACGTGGTCAGGTTAGTTGTAGAGATCAAGCTATTCTTTTTTGTTAGACATTGTAGCTGCATGCAAGAGAACAGTATATATTATCTGTATTAAAATTGTGGGGTTTTAAAAAATTACTAAATTTGAGTTACCTCTTTTCTTATGCTGCCTTCTATGGAAGGTGATTGCCAAGCCTGGTTCTGTAAAAACATACAAGAAATTTGAGGCAGAGATATATGTACTCACGAAGGACGAGGGTGGGCGACACACTGCTTTCTTCTCTAACTACAGACCTCAGTTTTACTTGAGGACGGCTGATGTTACTGGGAAAGTAGAGTTGCCTGAAAATGTTAAGATGGTTATGCCCGGAGACAATGTTACAGCTGTGTTTGAATTGATTTCAGCGGTTCCACTTGAAGCAGGTCAGTATTACTTCATTAGTGAAAAAAATATCATTTCGGTGTATTATTGAACCACCATACATAAATGTATATATCTGTACTCTCAATATTCCTGTACACTTCATACTGGAACTGGACACTTTGCTTTACTGCTTGTAATTGATTTTACAGGACAAAGATTTGCCTTGAGAGAAGGTGGCAGAACAGTTGGTGCAGGTGTGGTGTCAAAAGTACTGAGTTAGTGCGTACGTTCGTTGTGACTCAAGTTTTAGTCTACACATTTGCAGAAGTGGTTGGAAGCCCTGAGACCTGACTATTTATTCTGAAAAATACAAACCATGTGCCAAGCAATTAATATTTTGCGGTTGTGTTGGATGAAATTCAGTAAATTGAGTAAAATTTAGAGAATCTTCAATGTTCATTTTTGTAGTGCATAATTTATCAACATGCCCTTGATCACTGCAGACTTTTTTCTGCTTTACGAAAAATAATTTGTGTATCTTGTGTTCAACAGTCCGAGCCATTGATATTGGGTTTTACAAATCTTTTTTGTTTTTAATAATGATGCTCATATTGATTGAATTTCTATTGTTGATTGCTTCTATTGATTTGAGATATATAAATAGATTGAGAAATGATTGTCAGCCGTTATGATACATTGTGTATCACTAATTGAGAACTCGTCATATTTTCTAGGGTCTATTGCCCCAGAATTGAAAATTTACTAAATTCTTGGACTAATGTTTTATATTAACTATTTATTTTAGTTGGTTGTAAATGTCACAAAGTAGCTAAAAAATTATAATTGAATAAAAAGCATCACCATTTTAAACAATTATAAATTATATATAGCAAATTAATTTTAATGATTAAGGTTAAATTATTCTGTTTAGAACCACCTTCATTTGACATGTTCTACGTTTCCTTTTTAAACTTAGTTTAAACAATATAAATATTGCTCCTCTACGTAATTTTAACTCTGCTCCTTAAATAGAGTGATTCGTTTGAATGTAATTATTTCCATAATTTGTTTATGAAAATGGGTGGTACTCAAATTCAGCAAGCATTAAGTTGTTTAGATTGTGGTAGAAGTAGGTCAAATCATATACTGATAGTTTATTATCTAAATTGATGTATTTGTACTTATAGTTGTGTCTTGATGTATTTGCAACAAGTTTTTACTATAAAATGAAAAAAAAAAAAAAAATTGTCACCAATTTTTTTTACAAAATGATAATTAGAAAAATTGTATTTGTTTTTTTATTAGAAAAACGTCTTTGGATCAAAAATTGTTTGGATAATACACAAAGAAAGGTGGAAACTTAATTCAATTGCATTCCCAACATATCTATTTCAAAATGTTTACCTTTTAGTTAATAAACCATTGGCAACAAAAGATATAGTTTATTTTCAAATAAAATAACTAATGAAACTATTTGTAAAAAAATGAACAAATTATGTCAGTTCAGGAGAGATTTAGTTAATTTTTTTTTACGCTTAAACCTCTTCAACTTTATCCTTTGCATGCTAAAATTGTTAAAATATGTTAGATAGTGACTAAACAAACTGAAAATTATGCCCTTAAGATACAGAACAAATTCTTCCATTTTATTTTTACTTTTATCTTCTCCTTTTCTTTTTACTTGATAACTAAAATAAGATAAAATTAACTCAATAAAAAGACGTTGACTAGTTTTGAAAATAACATGATCTCAATACAGAAAAAAATGGACTTAATATTTCTCTTCCAATCTTCATGCCTTCTATTAATTGGTAGACTGCATTGGTGCCTGTGGCAGCTCCCAATGTTGATGAATGTGAATGGTGGTCAAGAGCTTTAGCGAAGGACAAGTATTAAATTTTATTTTTAACCAAAGTATTTATTTCAACATCATATTAATTTTAACAATGAAGTAATAGAGAAAGCCAGTTTATTAATTCCATTGCAAAATTCTATATTACAAGCTACGATACTAAACAATGCTTCCTAGATTAATTGCTAGTAGGAAAATATCAACAGCAGATGCTTGATCAGCATTGTGACCGGAAGATCTCATTGTGGAACTAATTTGAACATTTGTTCTTACAGTCTGCTTTGCTTCACCTAATGTCATCACTGCAGATATCCAACCAACCAGAAATAACTGAGCATTACCCGATTAGCCTACATAGCATATCCATTTCATCAAACCAATCTTTGGAGACGTCACTCACGCAAGTCTCAGCACTGCCACTGCTAGCAATGCTGCAGCAGTATAGTAAATATCCCTTATGCTCTTATCCAGCTTCTGCATCATTTTCTCTTCTTTAAAACTCAACTTTCCTGCGTTCTTGCTGATGCTCACAATTGTGGCCCTTAGCTTATTTACTGTCCCAGAAAGCCAAACCAACCCCAATCCAAACCCAGTGTTGAACAAGCTAGAAGCACAGAAGGTAGCCCTTCCACAAGCTAGTTTACACATTACAGATAGAAGAACCGCAAGGCCGATTCCGGCAATGCCAGCAGAAAATTGTGTCAGGAGCTCAGGAAGCTCAGGACAGGATTTCTTCAGCGAGAGACTTGCCGTCTTGCCACGCTGCTTCTTGTCAACCATGAGGGACAGAAGGGTCTCACATGCATGAGAATAGTTCTTGTAGTGATCCTTGTCCCTGCCTACTTTCTTGTTCTTTCTTGGTGATGGCTTGAGTTTGACTTTCTCAGGGCTGCAAAAACAAGAGAGAAGCATTAATTTTATATACTTCTCGAGCAAGAAATTACTATAGGTGTTGTATATTCAGTATGCAGCCCAAAAATTGAACATGATCAAATTTATGCACAACCATGTATAAATTCACTATTGAAAAAAACTATAGAAGAAGATAACATTTTCTCATCACGCAATTATTAAAAATTCTGGTCAGAGGGACTATTCTTGTAATCTCAAAATAAGGAAAAATAAATAGCAAAAACAGTGGTGCATATGTTTAATCCCTCATTGGACGAAAAGCCATCACAATTGCAGCCTTAAATGTTGGCAATAAAGCAGCATAATAATGTTTCAATGGTTTCAAGTAGGACCTAAGATTTTCAACTGCAACCTACATTCTCCTTGATTTTTTTTTCTTATAGAAGGGGAAAAGGGAGTAAAAGGAAACTCGATCGCTGTCATACTGCGGCACATACAAGTTTGATTTCTCAGATTAACTTACATAATTCACACTAAAGGAATAGTCTAATGCTCAGTGATTTAAATGCTAAGCTAAGGGAGTTGGAAGATGCATACAGGCTATCTTTTACTGTTCAACATCAGAGTAGATCCCAGCCGGAAAACAGGTCAACACAATTAAGCAAAGAATATTCTGCGTACCTCTTTAAAGGAGCAATCAAGGTGGATTGATTCTTCAATGTGGAGGAATGACTTCTTTCTAATTCATTGATATTCACCCTGTCCATATGGAATATCATCAAAAGTATTCCTTGATACAAAGATAAGAATAATAATACACTGCTAAATTTGGAGTCTAGAAAATTATAGGTCATTTCTATCACAGAAAAACACTGATAATACCATAATCAAAAAAATCAATTGAGGCAAGGAAACACAAATTAAATAATTTATTTAAACTAAATTAGGTTAATTCCCATACAAGTATTCATATTTTTAATGGTCAAAGACAGAATCCTCACCATCCATTGTTATGAGATTAAACTGCAAGGAATGGTTATCGGTCACAACTTAACTAATATAAGTACATGCTAATTTATTTTATTTTAAACTGCTATGATATGTTCATAAAGTTCTTCCCCAACATATTTTCACCAACTAGGATGGCCTCCAAACAAATGTCGCCTTCTTTAAGATTTGAACTTTGAATCTTGTTAGACTTTTAACTTAAAATCAATTGACAATATGTAATGTTTCTCAATAGATATATAAGTTACATACCGAATTTAGATGGTGATGTGAGACTCCTCAACACCCCTCCTCTACATATGTTTGTCAAACTAGACAAATCTACTAGAATAGGTAATTACCAAGATGAATTGTAGGCTTTGATACTGGTCAGATTACAACTTAAAACTAAATGTCATTATGCAAAGTTCTCCAATAAATATAAAAGCTGTACTTCAAGAATTGAGACTGAGGATTTGAGACTCCCTAACAGACCCTCCAATAATTACCATGCATGTATTGTATCATAGTTAATAAATTTATTTGCAATACACAGATATATAATGAAATAAAGACCACATACTTTGAGTGATAATGGAGGTTTATTGTCCCAAAAGTTAAAAGTATGCGTTGGTTACGTAAGACTCATTTTCAACTTGGATTCCTCACAAAAATGTTTTCAATGTAATATCTATATGTACAATTATTTTCAATGCCATCCCTATTGTCTTATATTATAACAATGTGAGATAGACATGAACATTACTGTGCAAAGAGACCAAATTGAAAATGATTGCCACATATGAGGGCCAAATGTATAATATTCCTGGTTCCTTATGACACATTTTTAATTGGATAACTATACTCCAGAACATTAACAGTATTATAATAACAATAGACTGCAAGGACCAAATTGAAAATGTTTGTCACATATGGGGACCAAAGATATAATATTTTTGGTTCCTATACATGACATTTATTTTGATGTTATACTTCACAATGTTATAACTTCAACTAACAGTATTATAATAGCAATAGACTGCAAAGACCAAATAAAAAAAATTGTACATATAAGGACCAAATTGAGAACTTTCATATAGGGGTCAAATTAAAAAAAAAAAAAAAAAAGTCATGTATAAGGAGCCAAGAGTACACTTAAATTAATCTAAATAATAGTGATTATGAACAATTTTACATTGTCAAATTTGCACAATCATGAAGTCAATTTTTCAACTTCTTGTCATGAATATATTAATAAGATTGAGCCAACTGTGTTGAGGCTTGCAAAGACTCTGGTCTGGTATGTACATAATATAACATCTGAATGGATAATAATTTGACAATATATCAGAAAAGAGACATTATTTGCAACCATGTTTTGGTAAAACTGTTATTTTGATGTTGAATATCTAACTAATGCAGAATGGTTGATGCTAATGCAAAGATCAACATAATTTACAAAGAAAATTATGTTATCACTGTTATAAAAGATAAGTGGATTCTTAAGTATAAAAAATAGTCCTCCAGATGACTGGACAATCAGAATTATTTTAAACAAATCAAGATGGTCAACATATTTATACCAAGTGAAGTGCGGAACAAGCATAGACTGCTTTTCACCCTTTCGGGAGCATTTTGATAAGTATGACTCGGCAACTACAGAGAGAAGATCTTTCAACTCAATTGCAGTACCCATAAATGTGATTTGACCATCTGGATGAACTGTGATCTTCGAAGAAAGGGCTGAATCTTGAACAAAATGCAGTAAAGGCTTTGGAATAATGAATTTGTTAGTTGGGTAGATAAGAGATGACAATGGTTGCTGAGATTCATCAATGCCTGATAACTGAAATTTCATTATGTCCGATAACAAAGATAAATTTGCTCCATTTATCCCTGCTTCAGCAGTCTCAAACATTAGTAAATTTATAATTTCATCACGCTTAGTGCATTGTTCAACAATTCCAAAGCCAAAAAGAACTGCATTTGAGCATTTTGCTGCAACCAAAGACAAATAACGTTATTCAGAAGTCAGAATAAGCACAAAAGATTTAGTAGCATAAATATCTTAGGCATTCACCTCAAAAATAAGAAGAGGTGCTATCAAATATTTAAGGCAAGTTAGTAATACATAACATCTGAGAGAGCAAGCCAACCTTCAATGATTACTCTAAATCATTGGTCATCAGATTTAATATCGTGACACTTTTTAGGATCCAATAAGGGACTTGAGTCCAACATTAGACGTATGGGATTCTACTGTGGGGTTTATAGGGCCTTCGGCTCTACAACAACCCTAGCTAGCTTTTTTCGTGTGGTTCTCCCAAGGTTCTTATCACCACTAAATTAACAAGTGAAAGAAAGAGGCATAATAAATAAATAAAGACAAAAAAAAGAGCCATCCTCATTACTACAATGAGACATTCAACGAAAATTTGCATGAAGACACATGAAGCGATAAGAAAATAATGAAATTCAAAATGTATTTACATCAAATAGAATTTAAGCAGAGTAGCTAACCAGAAGTGACATATTTCCACTTGATTAGTCTATGAGAAGAGGAGACAGAATCATTAGAGAACATGCAGTACAAGGTGGGTAGGGGGTGTATCTGTTACTTGAAATTTTCAAATATTCAACACTACTACCATAGGGATCGATCAAACAGTTATCTAACATCATATATGAAGTTAACCACAAAATGTACCTTGTTCATCAATAAGCACGGGTCTTTGAACTGAGAAATCAACATTGATAAACTCATTGTAATCAAACCATTCATTTTGGCATTTCCTTGACTCCTCACATGGACTTTGCTTAAGAGAAGGAGACAGGTATCTGATCAGGTCTACTTTTGCTACTGGAGAAGGAAAGGATGTTTGGTAGCCCTGTCTTGAAAAAACAAATTTAAAATATAAGAAACTAAAAAATTAAGTATGCACAACACTGTCAAAACCATTTCAGTATTAGAACCATGTAAAGCAAGTCTTGAGTTCAAAATTTGGGTGAAGTACGACTTCATGAAGGATAATATTATGAGTTTTAAAGGGGAACTTTATTCTTGTAGGGTAAGATCCCATAGTTTAAGCAATTCACAAAATCAGACAGATGAAATGCTAGATTATCGTGTAACCTTCAAATCATCATTATTACTTTACTCAAATATTTTATACTTCCCTAAATTTAGGAATGAAAAATTCACCGATCTCTCCTCCAAAGATAGCCTTGATGAATTATGAACACGAATGATTAAAAGGTAACATCACCTCTTATTCAATTCCTTTCATCTTAAAATATTTATAAATTGGAGAATATTTACCTAGAACAAAAATCGTATCCTCATTGCCAAACACAGCCTTGAGTAATCATACCAAGGTTACATAGTCAATATCCCTTTGAGAAAACTTAACATCAACATGCCCATTTTACAGGAAAACACCATTTCATTCATTAATACTGCTAGAACCAGAAAAACCCCAGCTTGTTGGTGTTACCTTCATGTTGGTGCCGGGTAAACCCAGTTGTGGGTGTAAGACAAGGCCAGGAGGGTAACCATGAGAAGCCATCAAACAGAGACTCTGCACCATTTTTGAAAGAAACCCGGCTTAAGAAACGAGTTTCTGCAGCCAAAAGTTCCCTCCTTTCGTGCCCTCGGTCACGACCCCATGCTCTTATCCCTTCCCGCACCTCAAATCCTTAATATTTTCCACAAACCCCAAAATTATAATTAGGTTTTATTGTGATCCATCAGCTCAACAAAAAAAAAAAAGAAAAAATCCACTCGCTGGATCCAGAAACTTCCGAAATGGAAAAACCAATGGTACGCACGGGCGTGATAGTCAACGTTCCGAATTTCCAAGAAAGACAAAAAAATTAGTTTGTGGTCGGCTTCATGTTCACTAATATGCATTCGTTTGTTACTCTCTTTATGAAGGGTTGCAGTATGCTTTGTGACCAGAAAAATATATTAAATAAATACTTTAATTTAAAAAGTAAATACTCACATCGTATATATTGAAGGGGACTTTAATACATTTTGGTCAGAATATACCAATATCAAAATATAATACATTATTTTTTAAAAAATCTTGTGATATTACATTTTAAAAATATAAATAGTATAATTTAATTAGAATGTACTGATAAATTTTTTTTTGGCATTTTTTATATAATTATGACTATATTTGAAAAGTGAGAATATTTAATTTCATTAATATTTTATTTAAAAATTTATATATAAAATACTTTGTAATTTTTAATAGTAAATATTTTAGAGTATATTAAAAGTAAATTTAATATAAAAAGGTTTAATACGAAAAAAACCATGTATAACAATAATAATGTGAAAATAAAATATATTTAAGACTTAAGTTTTAAGTTAAAATTTACTTAAAATATTAAAGTACAATAAAAAATTTATGTATATAATATTATTTAAATTCAAAAATACAATATTATTTATCATTTAATATATACGTCACATTCTAATTCTAATGAAGCTTTGTAGACATGAAGAATATTTTCTTCAACCATATATAAACAACACAAGTTGAAGTTGAGGTTAAATATGCATATTGAACTTGATTTTAACAATGTACATGCAATACTATTAATAAACAATATTTTCCATATCAAAATTATATTGTTTTATACTAAAAGAACAATCATTAGTAGAAATAGTTAAAAAGCAATACATGAATGTGATTTTTTATTAATATCACATGTTATAAACATCAATTTCACATGGATATAAATTTTTTATATGAAAATTTATAGTCTTGAAAGAATAACTTTTATAAATCATTTCTACACGCAGTTAAATATCTTTCTAGAAATATATACTAAAATCCTTTCTTTCAGAATTTATGTTATAAAAAATTATCTAAACTTTTTTTGTTTATAACTATAAATATATTAACAATAATAATATCTATTTTAAACAATTTTTTTATGATTGATGTTATTGAAAAAAAAAAAATCTTTCATATTGACATAACATCTTAAAACTAAATGAACACATTAATATAATATTTTATTTTATTTTGTTGTTAAAAATTTACAACTTTAGATTTATAGTTTATTTTAATTTTTAAAAAATTTGAATATTAGAGTTACGATAAAAGATAGTCAAATATTATTAAAAAAATTTTAAAAAATCCTTAAAACCCATTGACAATGTTATAAATAGATTTCATATATGCTTGTTGTAATTTAGTCATTTTTAGTGTGAAGTTAGAAGATAAGGTTATCATTCTTCTTAATGTTCTTCCCAAAACTTTTGAGCATTTCAGAGATGCATTGTTTTGTGGAAAAGATTTATTACCTTGGAAGAAGTTGTAACATCAATCGAACCAAAGAGTTCCAAAAGCTCCAAGATTTGAAGATAACAAATGAGGTATCATCGAGTCTAACAACCATGAAAGGAAAAGGGAAGAAAACATATGATAACTGGAAGAAGACAAAACCAAAGAACAAGAAACAAGTTCAGTGTTTCAAATGTCAAAATATTGGTCATATAAAGAAACATTGCCCAGAAAAAAGTAAAGGCACTCAGATATGAAGATTCTCAAAAAAATTGGGTCATTGACTTAGGTTGCATATATCATATGTGTTATGTGAAGGATTACTTCGAAAATCTTGAATAAAAGGAGTATGTAATTGTACTTCTTAGTAATAACAAGGCTTGCGAAGTGTAAGGTATGAATCAATAAGGCTCAGAATGTTTGATAACGGTGAAATGGTGTTGTAGGATGTGAGGTATATTCCTGAACTAAAGAGAAATTTGATTTCCATAAGCTCATTTGATCTTATGGGATATTCGAAGACGGATGAAGGTGTCCACTATACCTTCTGTTATAGTCAAGGGCAGAAGAAGTAATGGATTATATATCTTGGAAGGATTCACAATCATTGCACATGCCTCAATTACGAGTCAAACAATAGAAAACAAAACCAGATTATGGCACTTAAGGATGGGTCACATTAGTGAGAAAGGCTTGGTTGAATTAGAAAAGAAAAACTTGTTAGTTGGTGACAAACTTCAAAAGTTGGATTTCTATGATCAATGTGTATTAGGAAAATCGTATAGGGTGAAGTTTGGAAAGGTAAGCACACTTCAACCTAACCTTTTGAATATGCTCATGCTGATTTTTGGAGACCACCAAGAACACAAACTCATGGTTGAGGAGCATCTTTTCTGAGCATCATTGATGATTTTTCAAGAATATGGATTTACATTCTAAGGAACAAATATGAGACATTTCAAAAGTTTAAGGAATGGCATACTCAGATTGAAAAATCAACAAGAATCCAAGCTAAAGGCTCTGAGAACATATAATGATTTAGAGTTTGCCTCAAAAGAATTCAATAGTTTCTGCAAGACCTAAGGAATCAAGAGGCATAGGACTGTTGCTGGTACCCCTCAACAGAATGGTCTTGTAGAAAGGATGAACAAAAATATCCTTGAAAGAGTTAGATTTATGTTTATTGGAGTAGGTTTGTCCAAGGCATTATAGGAAGATGTTGCAAATACAGCAGTATATTTGATTAACAGGAGCCCTTCATCTACTCTTGATTATAAAACATCAATGGAGGTTTGGAGTGAAAAGTTGTCAATTACTCTAACCTAAGGGTGTTTGGTTCTTTGACTTTTGCTATGCCAAAGGGGACAAATTGGAAGCTCGAGCTGTGAAGAACATCTTCCTTGGATATGCTGAAGGAGTTAAGGGGTACAAATTGTGGAGGTTAGATCCCAAACCCTCAAAATTGATCATTAGCAGAGATCTAACTTTTGATGAGACAAGGATGACAACTCAATCCAAAAGTTCAGAATGCATAAAGGAGAAGGCTCACATTGAGGTGGAGCATTCGACTAGCAATTTGCAAAGGGATCTTCTTTCAAATTCAGATGATGATCCAGATGAAATACCAGAAGATATTGGACATTCAAGGGGGTTTGATCATGTTATTGGAGATTACCAGCTTGTTTGAGATAGAGAAAGAAGAGTCTTTAAGCCAACCAGAACGTTTATGCCTTAAGTGTATTTGAATAACTTGAACACTCAAAAGAACCTAGAGGTCCTTAGGAAGAACAATACCTAGAGACTTGTGGAGCTACCAAAGGAAAAGAAAGTAGTTGGTTTTAAGTGGATCTTTAAAAAGAAAGGAGAGATACCCGAGATTCAAGGCAAGATATAAAGCAAGGAAGATCATCAAATGTACTTCAGCATATAAGGCTAAAGGCTTCCCCCAGGTCCAAGGAGTATATTACAATGAAATCTTTGCACTCGTGGTTAAACATTGCTCTATAAGACTTTTAATATCAATTGAAACTCAATTTAATTTACATCTGGAACAATTGGATATCAAAACAGCCTTCTTGCATGGAGATATGGAAGAAACAATTTATATGAAGCAACTAGAAGGATTTGCTTTGGATGATAGGGTGTGTCTTTAACAGAAATCCCTATATGGCTTAAAGTAGAGTCCAAGACAATGGTATAAGAAATTTGATGATTTCTTGATAAAGATAAACTTCAGGAGATGTAATTTTGACAACTGTGTATATATCCTGAATCATGTAGACAACTTGTATCTACTATTATATGTAGATGATATACTGGTTGTCAGTTGCAATAAATGCATAATCAACAACCTAAAATCAAGACTGAACTCATAATTTGAGATGAAGGATCTGGATGAAGCCAGTCGAAACATTATTCTTATCTCAACAAAACTATATGCAGAAAGTGGTGGAAAGGTTTAGGATGCTTCGGTCCAAATCTGTTGGCACACCTTTTAGCAACACATGAAGCTCTCAAAGAATCAAGGTCCAAAGTCAAAAGATGATAGGAAGAAGATGGATACTGTACCTTACTCCAACGAAGAAGACGGGTATCAAATAAGAAACTGTTTGAATACACTATGATAGCCAAAGTGTCATTTGCTTGGGCAATCATCAAATGTATCATGCTAAAACCAAGCATATAGATGTTAAACTACATTTATCAGAAATGCAGTTAAATTAGGTGTAGTGGAGATCGTAAAGATTGCAACTGAAGTCAATCCAATTGACATGCTAACTAAATCGTTATCAAAAGGGAAATTCATGAGATGCTTGATCATGATTGGTTTTGTTTGAAGTTCTATCACTTTGTTAGAAGAGTCTAGGTGAAAAATTATTATAAATAGACTCCATATATGTATATTGTAGTTTAGTCATTCTTTGTACCACTTATGATAACCGTAATTTTTACTTAAGTTATATATATCATCATGTATCAAAGATAGTAAATGTGTATGCAAAATCAATATTCTAATATAATTTATTTTTTCTTTTTCATATAATTAATCTTATTTTCATTATTTATGAACTAAGATATAGGTCACAAATTTCATTTGGGAAATAAATTATAGAATAAATATATAAATTTAACTCTCGTAAATTTATATTATTGTATTAACATTATCATGAATAACAACTTTAACAAGAAATTCTATGACATAATCTTTCTTTAATTAAAATAGATCATTAATCTTCATATTTCAAAAACAAAAAATGTAATTATATTTCAAAAGGAATAATTTCGATGATTACATTTCTAAAGTATAATCTCATATTCGATAATGACTTAACCTAAAACAAAATTCAGAACATTATGAAAAGAACAAAAACATAAATGACCATTTATGAAACATGATATCGAAAACCAAGTTTTTCATCACTAACTACTACGTTCAACACAAGCTCCTTTCACCTTGAAAGCAGAGATGAGAAACTGAGGGATTACTGGCTCAGTGCCTGGTAACTTTTTCTCACAGTATTAGGCACACGTGTTTCGGGAGGAACGCGAGTGGATCGAGACAGGTAGTTGCGCGTCTCATCAAATAATCAATATTCCAATTTCTCTTCTCCAAAAATATTAAAATTATTTAAAGCCATAGCATTCTTATTGCAAGCCTTTATCTGTCATTTCGTTTCTCAATCTTTTCTTTTCCTTCTCTTCCCTTCTTCTCTCTCTGAATCGAAACCCTAGAAATTCATCGTCTTCCACAATCTGACACCTCTCCCTAACGGAACCTATATTCGCTCATCAAACCCTCACTTATCCAAATCCGATACTCCAATCCCCACCCCAATTCCCCCCATCGACCTCACTCTCCCAATCCCCAACTTCCAACGCTACAATCCAAGAATCGCCGATTCCGCTACGGTGGCTAGCGTATGGGTAAGATTCTCCGAGAAACCGCGAAGCCGTCGGCGAATTCTTCATCGGCCTGCCCCTCTTCGGCGGCGCCCGCCACCACGTCTTCCACGTCGGTGACGGAGACGGTGAGGGGCTCGCACCAGTTCAAGATCACGGGGTACTCGCTCTCGAAGGGGATCGGGATTGGGAAGTACATGGCCTCCGACGTGTTTTCCGTTGGAGGCTACGATTGGGCGATTTACTTCTACCCCGATGGGAAAAGCGTGGAGGACAATGCGACCTACGTGTCGCTCTTCATCGCCCTGGCCAGCGACGGCACCGATGTTAGGGCACTTTTCGAGTTGACCCTTTTGGATCAGAGTGGCAAGGAGAGGCACAAGGTGCATAGCCATTTCGAGAGGACACTCGAAAGCGGGCCTTACACGTTAAAATACCGCGGTAGTATGTGGTGGGTTGAGATTTAGAAACCAATTTCGAAACTAATATTGTTTTTTAATTTCGTCCTTGCCTTGCATTTTAATTTTATGTTTTTTTGGTGTGGTCTGTAGTCTTAAAAACATATTTGTTAAGTTGTCTCTGAGCACCTGAATTTCAGTTTAACTAGTGGTCTGAGTCCTTAAATATTGTCGCTCATATTCGTCTTACTGAGTCGAGCAAGATTGTGTCTAAAGAAGGATATCTCTGGACTTTTTTACCAAAAAAACCTAGTATGTTTGTTAACTTGTAAAATTGTTGGACGCTGACAGGTTTACATAACGTATTCTAACATGTGCTTTCGAGGAAGCGGTTAAGATAACACAAATGGAAAGTATTTATTGAGAACGAAAGCGTTTACATGCTTTTTTAAAAGTAATTGAATGTTTTTAATTGGCTGGGTTAGGTTTTCCATAACAAGTAGTTCCTCCAAATTATTTAATAGTTTAAGGTACTACTGTTTCCATCATGTCAAGTACCGACCTATCTATCTTATCTTGAATGCAGCTGTTGTATACCAAATTGTGTGATAATTTTCTTTCTATGAGGCAAGTCTTGTCGGGTGCCGTGTGTTTGTTCTATTTGTCTAATGGAGTGGGTTTCATGGAGTGATTTAAGTGGTGAGATTTTTCATCCCTTGCGAGTTGCTCCTCCCACAAATTTTGTGGAAAAGGGTAAAGGAAATAATAATTTGGAGAAAGAAAAAGGGAGAAATGTTCATTTCCAGTATTGTCAAAATCACATGTAAACTTGCTAACTCGTGATACTATGAGTTTTCTTTTGGGAGGAATGGGGTCCACGTGCGAACTTGCACAGAGGGATCACTAGCTTTGTGGATTGTGGTTTCATTGTTGATCCGCTTCTATCCTCTTAGCTTAGACGAACAAAGATATACTCTTTTCCTCTCTGCAGTTCACTATTGGTAGTTGTCACCATCATTGTGGGATATTACCATTGTCGGATGTCGCCATCATTGTACTGGATGGATGCATCCTCTTTGTTATATGTAGGTGTTAGACTGTTGTTTGGCAGCTGTTTGGTATGTGTTGGCCTATTTGGGTTATGTTCAGTTCGGGCCTATATAGTGTATTTGGGTCTGTTGGGTGTTGTTATGTTTTAGCCTATTATTTTCTGTTCTTAGTTATTTATGACTTTTTTTTTTTATCTATGCTATTTTTTATATATGCACGTATGTATCAATATACTTTTTCATTTTAGGAAGGATTTTATATTTCCATTCCTCTAATTATGGTCTTTTATCTCCCTTCCTATCCTTGAACAATCAATCCTTGAGTTTGACAACATTGTTTGAGTCTTTATGCCCTTTTACTGATACTTTTTTGTTATATTTTGTATTTGCTAATTATTTTATGTTTTGGATGTTTCAGGGGATACAAAAGATTTTTTAAGAGAACAGCCCTAGAGACGTCGGACTACCTTAAAGATGACTGTCTCTCTGTGAATTGTAGTGTTGGTGTTGTGAGGTCACGTACGGAAGGTCCTAAAATCTATACTATAGCAATACCGCCTTCTAGCATTGGTCAGCAATTTGGGCAACTACTGGAAAATCATAAAGGAAGTGATGTGAATTTTGAAGTGAACGGAGAAACTTTTGCTGCTCATAAATTGGTACTAGCAGCTCGCTCACCTGTTTTTAGAGCACAGCTTTTTGGTCCTATGAAAGATCAGAATACCCAATGTATTAAAGTTGAAGACATAGAGGCTCCAGTTTTCAAGGTTTGTTAAATGTTCTTTGTGCTTCCCTTATTTGATTTGTTTTTTGTTTGTAATGTGGTCACCTGATGTGCTTTTGGTTTCTATTTTGCTCTTCATCCTAAACGCATGTTCTTCATGATATTGTGTTTTTTTCCCCTTGACTTTGTAGTGTTTCATCTTTAGGAATTTGTCTTTCTTTATCCACTCAGATCTGGTGCATGTGTTTGTTTGTTGTATTGTATTCAAATAGGTTTGCAAAAACACATTTCAATGCTTTTTTAGATCTATATTTCTTTTCATGCTTACCCCATTTGAAAAAAGCACATATATCATGGTATTACTTTTTTCTTCATATGCATGGATATTAGATAAATTTTGTGGTATCGCTGCCTAGATGGTAATATCATTGGTTTTTGGATGGATGACTCAACTACTGGCAGGTAATATAGAGAGCACATGGACCTTTCTCATTTAAATGAACCATTATGTGCTTTTTCAGTTGTTTGTGGTTCCTAAAGAGGTTGTTTGGTTTGAGAAAATGTTTTCTGTTTCCATTTTTCATTAAAAAAAATGTCTTGTTTTTGAAAGTTTATATAGGAAAAAATGAAAACAACTTTTTATTATTTTCTTTTTTCATTTTCCTTTACAAAATATAAATTAAAAATGGAAATGTGAAATGTTTTCTCGAACTAAACTAAGCAACTCCTTAGTGTCTAGGTTCTCCTTTCAGAAGTTGTACAAGCTGGTTCTGACCATAAAATAGTTATAGCTGTAATATCATTTTGCTGAATAAGACACCCAAATTCATACATTCAAAGAAAACTCATAATGTATGATTTACATTAGAATTGGCAGATTCACATCTTTTTTGGCCATGAGAAGTTATTTGGTGGTACTTTGTATGACATAAGCTTTGGGTTTGAAGTTGATTTTCTGTTTAATTGAACTATTTTCTTTTTTCTGAAAGCTACCTTGATGTCAATTCAATTTTGATAATTAAGGTTAATGAATGTGATTTGATGTTGGTATAATATAATAAATACGTTATTTAATATTTTGAATATGCAGAGAAAATTGAGTGGAGATGACAGTGGGAGTTGAAATCTTTTCTTTATCTATTTCCTTACTTTTGGATATAGTTGTACTTTTGGTTTTTCGTGATTACATTATGGGAGTACATGGCGACTCTGCTTCCTTACAATTACAACAAGCAACTATGCGAGGCTTGTGTCTTTTTCTAATGTGAATGTCTGTCTGTGTTTAACTTGATAAATTGCATTAGAATGTTTTGTCAGCTATGCCTTATTTATTTTTCAGGCATTGCTTCATTTTATATACTGGGACTCGCTACCAGACATGCATGAACTTACTGGGTTGAACTCAAAGTGGGCATCAACCTTGATGGCTCAGCATCTTCTAGCAGCAGCTGATCGATATGGCTTAGAGAGGCTTAGGCTGACATGTGAAGCAAGTCTTTGTAAAGATGTAGCAATTAATACTGTGGCTACGACTCTAGCCTTGGCAGAGCAGCACCATTGTTTCCAGCTGAAAGCTGTTTGTCTCAAGTTTATTGCTACTTCTGAAAATCTTAGAGGTTTGTTTTTCCCATCTAAACACTCAACAAAAAAGTTCAGTATTAGAGGGGGGTTGTGACACTTGTCTGCAAGTTAAATTTGTTACTGAAATAGTGATGCTTGTCCATAGTCATTTTGTTTTCCAGTTTGTATTTGCATGAAAAAATGCTAAGCTTTAAAGGGATCATATGCCTTTACTTTAAAGTGATCTTTTCTATGTACTTCTAATTAATCCATGCTAAAACATCTCAGTGATCATCCCAAGTTGACCTCGATGACTTGTGTCACCAGTTAATTTGTACCAGAAACCTTTTGAATAACTTTTCTCTTTGTGAATGTTTAAAGTTTGCTTTCTGCTTCCTTATCTCTTCTAATTTTTTATTAAAAAAAAATACGAAAGAGTGTAGATTATAGAAAGAATCAGTATACGTATTCCAGGATTTTGGTTTAATGGTTGAAATATTTATTTAAATGTTTGTTGCCAGAGTTTCTTCTGTAAATTTTTCGTGCCATTTCGAATGAAATTGTTGATGACTTTCTTTATCCCTCATCCAGAAAGCTATTATTAACCATTCTATTTCATCTTTTTTGATTCTTCAGCTGTGATGCAAACTGACGGATTTGAGTACTTGAAGGAAAGTTGCCCATCTGTTCTGACTGAGCTATTGGAGTACGTGGCCAGATTTACTGAGCATTCGGATTTTATGTGCAAGCATAGGAATGAAGCACTACTTGATGGCAGTGACATAAATGGGAGGCGGGTGAAGCAAAGGCTCTAGTGTGAACACTGAACAGCTTTCTGTACAACCCTCATCTACTCTCCGTTTTAAAAGATAGCGAGAGCTTAGTAGTTAGAGGGAAATATATATAATCTTTTATAGGATCAGAGGCCATTTTTAAATTTCTTAGCTTATTCTTGTGTAAGAGATGTAAATGTAATTTGTGTTGTTGCTGTTACTGTTCTGTTTGACGTAGGTTTCTGTAATATCTTCAGTCTTTTTACTGGAAAACATGTCGGAAAGTGTTGATCGCTACTTCCCCGTTTGCTTTTGTATTTTGATTCAATCTAGCAGCGTAAGTACTCTTGAACATTTGACAGTCTTCATCTGACATCTCTCTGTTTTGTACCGATTATGCTATTACAATAAACTGGTTAACCGCCGCAACCTTCACATTATTTGTGGGTTGGTCTTCAGAATCATCCCTTCAGGTAGTCCATTAATCATTATGGCGTGAACATCTTTCAATTTTGATACTTCATTAAAATTTGCTTGCACATTTGTATAATTACCCCTTTCTAGCATAAACTATTCTGGGCATGATTATCGACTAGGAAATTTCTAAATTAAGGAAATTTCTATTGGACGAGTGTGAAGTTTTTTCAAAGTAGACTAGGAATCAAAGGTTTAAACATTTGATAATATTGTAGATTTTATGTTTAATAACATGTACTTTAAAATATACAAAATTGAATCATTTAATTATGTTCAAATATCACAATTTGTACGAAACAATTGAAGTACATGTTAGTTTTAGGGTAAAAATATAATTTGTGCGAGAAAACTTTTCTTGTTTAACTAAGAGTTTTAAGATTTAATAATTAAATAAAGTGATAGTTAGTGTAATCATCATACTCAAAATCGCGAATCATAAGATCATATAATTTTACAATTCTTTCAAAAATTTTGAGTTTACGTACCTAATATATCGAGCTTTTGGTCAGTGGGAAAGATCGGAAATTATTGTAGAACGATGATCTTCTGCATCGAATCTCTTATGCGTGTGTTAGGGTATTGTGCTATTTTTCTTCTCCATTATTTTTCTCCTTTCTTTCTACGGGTTGTCACACAGGACGCTGTCGGGAGGGATGTTGTGTGAAACTCTGTGCGTGGGGAGGCTAGGGTTTTTTTTTCTATTTTTTTTAAATGGACATATTAAAATGAAAATATTTCACAACTTTATTTGGGTTTTAGGAAACAATCATTGTCGATTAAAATAAAAGTGTTTTAAATAAAGAATAACGCTTATTCTTTCTTTTTTAATCTCACCGTATACATTATATAATTTAATAATCACTTTTTAAAATTTAATTAAATAAAATTAAAAAAAAATATTTTTCTATTTTTTAAAAAGTTATATTATAATTTATCTTTTTTTGTACAAATTTTTTTTCTCTCTTAATATTCAATATTTGTACTTTTTTTAATTTTTCTGTTCTTTATTTTTTTTTTCAAGTTTTACACATTATTGATATTTATTTTAATAGTATATATTATATATTTTAACTATATTTTTTTTAAATTTAATTAAACAAAATTAAAAGAAAAATTAAATAATTCTTTATTTTTTTAAATATTGTAACTTTTCTACTTCTTTACAAACTTTTCTACTTCTATAATATTTTATATCAGCACTCCTCTTAATTTTTTTTATCTGTTATTTATTTTTTCAAATTTCAATTTATTATTAATATTTATTTCAATATACATTATATATTTCAATATTATTTTTTAAAATCTAATTAAATAAAATTAATTATTTCTTTATTTTTTTAAAATATTATAATTTAAGTTCAATGTGGTATACATAAATTTTATAAATTGGTAAGAACTTACTTATTTATGTTATAATCTTTCAATTTATGATTTATATTTTTCTTTATGATCTTGAATGATTTGTATTTATGTTATTATCTTATTGTATAAAGATATCTAGAATTAAGTATTATTCTACTTTTTTTCTTAACATAATGTTTTGGAAGCAATCATTTTCTACTAGTAGCAGTGTACTTTAAAGTCTAACTCATCCTCATAAAATCAGTTCAGTGAAATTAAGTTTGTACTCACTAATATATTCTAATTTGGCTTTATTCCTAGACAATCTGAGATCTTTAACACACTTTTCTCACATCGAGACTCACAAACTCAAACATGAGATTAAAAATTTTATGAACGATCCGATAGTAGCTCGAGAAATTTTATGAGAAATTCGATAACGATCTTAAAAATTTTATAGATCAATAGGCTCAAAAAATTTATGAGTGGTTCAATAGAACTGAGAAATTTATTAATAGTCCGATAATACCAATATTTATCTAAGATAGATTATGATACCATATTAATAATAAATTTTAAAACTTAATTCATCAAACTCAATAAAATGTGATTTCCATCCAATTTGATTCCAACCCTACGAAAGATAACTTGCAAAATGATGGATGCTCAACTTGATTAGATTATTATGACCAAATCAATAAAATATATTTTATATTTCAGACTTACTAATAATCATATATTAAATTATATTTAATATAAAATTATAATAATTAATTTTTCTATCTTTACACAATATAAAACTAATATAAAATTATTTTATTTATAATATATTAATATATTTTGTCACTAATGACGTATGAAATGATAAATATATAATTATGAAATAAAAATTATCTCTACTAGTTCTATTTAAATAATATTTCATAAATACAAAACAATTATTATTTTAAAAAATAACATAAAAGTTATTATTCATCATATATTAAAAAATAAGAATAAATTTCATGTGATTAATTAATTATTTGGTTCACATTAATTTTTTATTCTGTTCTTTAGGCATTTTGCATAAGTAAAGCAAATGTTGACTAGATTGCATTTTGTTTCCTTTTGCATAGATACTACTTATACCAAATTTGTAATTATTCAGGAAATTATATAATCTATATTTTTATTTTTTATTATGCTATGTGTAATCTATAATAGAGCGAGAATAAGGTTAAATTCCCTTACTAACAGCGTTTGGTTTTCCACCACCGCGCCCCCTTTTCCTCTTCCTCCTTGCAAACATGGTACCGATTCCTTTATTCTCTTCTGTTTTCTGTTTTCTTCATTCTGTTTTTCGTTTCAGTGATGAATTGGGTTGTGTTGTAGTTGTTTTTCTCGTACTTCAAGGATTTGGTTGGAAGAGAAGTAACCGTGGAGCTAAAGAACGATTTGGCCATCAGAGGGACATTGCATTCTGTTGATCAGTACCTAAACATCAAGCTCGAAAATACTCGCGTCGTCGATCAAGACAAGTATCCCCACATGGTACCCTTCTCTTTCGCTCTCGCTCTAGGGTTTATACTTTTTCATCTTTCTGTACCATACGTTTCCTTTGATAGTGGGTAGTTGTTTGACTTGTGAATTTTAAGCGTTGGAGTTAGGGTTAAAGTTTAATTTGGGATTCCGATTAGATAGATTTCAGAGTGGGTGAGAAGCCACTGATAGCCTCTATTCGTAGGGTTTATGTCTTTCTTTCTTTTTGGAATAAAATCGGGATATCTGAGTCGTAACATTCCCTTAGGCTCTTGGACTTTGGCTGATGTAGATGTTGGAGGTTTGAACTTTGAACTCACGCCTGATCTTCCCCCCCCAACTGTATATGCATAACAACTCCACTTTAACCAAGTATTTAAAAAATAAATTAGATTTTTAGTATTCTTTAATTGAAAGTTTGTTTGTCAATTGATGCTATGTTTAAGCATTTGGGGCATGTTAAATGAGATTCTTCTGTATCCGGGATTTAAATTGGTTAATGGTTAATTTTGAATCGTTGTTGTTGATTATGATTTGAATTGTACATCGGTACATGTGAAATGATAGTTGAGGTAGAAAACTTCATTTGAAAGTAACAAGGTAAAGGGAACCTGTCGTTTAGATTAGCATTTAGTATACATTCTTCATTAGTTTTCTGTTTGTATGCGGTTAAGGGTGGGTTCAAGTTTCTTCTTAAATTCATCATGCGGTGGTACCTACACTCTGCAAGAATTTAAAGTAAAAGATAAAGAGAAAAAGTTATGCCCTTGATATTTTGAATACTAGTTTTATAAATTGATCCAGGGTTTCGTGATTTCATCTGTGTAACTGTAATTTGTGTTTTAATTGTTAGTAATATTACCTGAAGGATGTTAGAATTCTTTATCGGTTTGTTAATGGGAACATTGAATATGAGATTAGATATTGACCTCCAGTTTCTTTGTTCTGTTTTTGGGCCACCATCGGGGTTCTCATTTGCATGGTTAGCCTGTCTTTTTTACACTTTTCTATATGCCTGTTCATGTGTTTCTATGAAATTGACTTTCATTGAAAGTGTTTGCCTATGTTTGCATCTGATAAGTTGCTTTTGATACTTCAAATGTCAAGGCATGAAAGATTTATTCAAGGTTGTTTTACTTCATCAACATTTTAAAAGAGTAGGACAATCAATTAGTTGGTATTCTTGCAATAGTGGGAAAAGTTTAAGGATCTGGGGCTGTTAATGCTCAACTTTCCTATTTCTGTTTTTCTGTTATGTTTTATAAATATATAGAGAGATTGAAATTGTTATAACTTGCATCTCGTTTATTCTTGGAAATTGGGAAGTATGTGAGTTGAGATTTTGTAGTTCACAAATTTATATATATGTTTGATACTTAAATAACAGAATTCAATCCTGTATTCTAACTTCCTATTAAATAATATAGAATTGAACAACCATTGTTCCATAGAAATTTTTCCTGTATTTACATAAAAATATAATAGACGTCTAGTCATTGGATGAAAAATAAAATAATAGAAATATTCCATTTTGAATATTCTATCTCATGTTTTAACTATAAAAAAAAGTATATAAATCAAATAACGAGTATTACTAACTAAAAAGAATAAAGAGGATTACTAACTGAAAAGAATAAAGAACGATGAAGTATTAAAAAGAAATGAAAATCAAATAAAAAGAATAATAAATATTAAAAAAAAAATCACCTAATGGGGGGTAATCTATTTAAAAGTCCAATTACTTAATTTTGTGACTACTTTTTTTTGCTTGTTCCTATATTCTCTCTTTTATCTCTATACAATTTTTCATTTTCTTTTGAAGATTTGATGAAAATTTCATTAATTTTCTGCAATTCCTTTCCCGTCCCAAAAACAATAAAAAAAATTGCTTATTGTCTTTAAGGGGATGCTCGATAGAATTAAGGTTATGTTGCTATGCCATTAAGAAAATGAGTATATTAAGTTTGATGGTAGAAGATATAAACACAAAGGTGTGCTGGCCATAATAGAATAAGATAAACGAGGGATAGTCAGTTGTAGGATATCACAGCAAAAAATATTGCTGAATACTGATTTTGTTAGGAGAAAAGGGAGAAAAGCTTGGAATCAAGGGAGATTTATATAAATTTCTCAAAGCTAATCTTGAATTGAAAAGAAAAATATATAGCTGAATTTTTTATGCTGTTAATATTGTTATATTTAGCTCCCTTAACGTGTGATTATTTAATGACAGCTTTCTGTAAGAAACTGCTTCATCAGAGGTTCGGTAGTGAGATATGTGCAATTACCTCCGGAAGGGGTGGACATTGAATTGTTGCACGATGCGACGAGGAGAGAAGCTCGGGGCGGTTAGTGTCGTCATCTTGTGATGTATCTTCAAATGAAATTCGGTAGGCTTTCTCCATATTGTTAATCCTACCTTAGAAGGAAACTGTCTTTACCTTTTATTTCTTTTGGAAGCTTTGTCCAGTTTTAATGTGACAAAATGATACTACTGTAACTGCATTGCTTTTTCCTTCCCTCACTCTTCTTTCTTCAACCCAACTATAATCCCCCCGGTATATCATTAAGTGCGTCACATATCTCAATTCATGATTCAGACGTTGTGAATTTTTTTTTAATTAAATCTGACCTCAAAATTAAACAAATTTAGTCTTGTTTTATGGTCTCTTATGAAGAATTTCAGGTATTAAATAATTGTCGGAATCAAACTTAGTTAAAATTTGATGAAATGCAAATTATTTTATAGGACGTCAGATTCGGATGTAAAGCCTTTTCTTGATACATACGATAATGAGTTGATTTGGTTGAGCTTATTTTTGTTCAATAAATTAAATAAAGTTTTACTTTTTACGTGTTTATGTTTTCTTATTTTAAAGTAAGTAATTTTTATTTTTATTTTTCTTAAGTAAATGTCATTTACTTTTTTAAGTAAAGGATTTTTAAAAAAATTATTTGTATACAAAATAATTATTTTAATTTTGAATAAAATTGTCCAATATATAGTTATAATAGTTTTTTAGGTTTATTTATATTTTTAGAGAGAAAATGGCCTTGATCTTCCAAATTTTATGATTTTTTATTTTTTATATATATATATATATATATATAATTTTAGCTTATCAAATCTATTATTAAGAGACTATAAGTAGTTTTAAAATTTATTTGAGATTTTAAAAGTAATATAATATTATCTAAATATGATATGTTCTTCAATTATTTTAATTGTGTAAATTTATTATAGATTAAATTATCTTTAACATTTTTTAAGAGAAAATGAGTTACAAATACTTTTGGAGAATTTAATTCATATAAGGATGATTTTACATGAATCAAAGCATTAAATCAATTGTATATTATATCTTATAACATAAATGAAGTCAACTTTGTTATTCTATTTTTTTAACTGTCTAAATTTTTTCGTAATCTTTTCAATTTGTTAATAAATTATTGTGAATCCTCATTTTCACTAGATTCATAAAATAGAGAATACGTAAGTTTCAAGAATTTTAGATAAAGTCTCATAGTTGTATCTCCCAAATTGCTTCATTTAGCTTTAGGCACCCAATGTCACTTTGTGTCCATCAAAAGTTTCTCTCTCTCTCTCTCTCTCTCTCCGAGGTTGTGTAAAAGATGAAGTTCGTCTTCTAGTAAGAATCCTAATTTTTTGGTGAAATTCTTACTTACAAAAATTTTAGAGATTTTTTCAAGAGGTTAATAATTTTTAATAAATACCTTGTGTCCATATCCACAAATTATTTCTAAAAATCTATTATCATCTAATATTTGTAGCTACTATAACTTATAACTTGAACTCTAATATCAAATTCATCAAGACTCAAACTACTTGGTTATGGCTGGTGTATAAACTAACACCTTTATTTTGGAAAGATTAAACAATACATTTAAATATAATAATATTTTTTTAAATAATTTAAACAAAATTGACAAATTTTTTTTATAATATTTTTAAGATATCAGAAACATGTTAATATTCTCATTTTTAATTTGATAATATTATCATATAACAAGACTAAATAAACACTATAACTCAAAATAAGTTCAACTTCAAACTTTTTATAGTTGTAAGATATATATACAATTCAAAATAACATCAAAAGTCATTATAATAAGATCTAATGAACACGAACAAAGGGGAGATAAGATATTTTTTATTAAAACGGCAAGATTCTTCTCGAATTAGGATTTAATCAGTGTAATTTAGGAATGAAAGTAGAAATTGATAAATTAGAAAGAGGAAAAATTGGAGATGAGGACGGTGTGAGAGGGAGAGTGAAGTAACAAAAAGATAAAAAAAAAATTAAGGACTCCTTGCCCCTCTTTATTTATGTCATAATATAGTTTTCTTTCACTTAAGTAAAAAGGTGCATTTCAATCATCCCTTGTTGGTCCATTATACACAAAAGTAGATATTCTTTATGTAATCTTCTCTCTTCTACTTGAATTCTCTTCTAGCAACCTTCAATCTCATTTTTCACCTCTATCACTATCTTTAGTAATCCTCTAACAACATAATTGAAAACTCTTTATAGCACTTTATCTCTCTTTGCCTTGCATGCTCCTTACTCATTGGGCAAAAAGTGGAGAGCGATTTTAAGAGACAAAACTAACATCCACATATTAAAACAATCTTTCATTTACAAATATGAATAAGATTGTGATCGTTACCATATCTAATAAAGTAAGTAGTAATGTTGAAATTTATCTTTAATATATACTTATTAATTATATAATGACTCATCAAGTCATCGTTTTTTTAATTTTTTAATTAAATTTCAATTTCAAATATTGAAACCTTTTCATTTTTAATATATATTAAAGATAATAAGTAGTGATGTTGAAATTTATCTTTATAATGAGACAATTATTTGAATATATAAGATAATAATTAATTATAAATTAAGTTAATTTGTAAGATAATTAAATAAATATATTTGATAAGTTAAATACACATATTAGTTAATTATTTATAAATTTTATATTTTTTAAATTTAATAATTATTTCTCTGGTTCTTAATATAAAACATAATTTAAAATAAATTTGTAATTTTTTATATTGTATTTATAATTTGTATGAAACATTAATTATTTTTTTTCTTGTTCCAATATTAAATATTATGAATATCTATATTTAATTAATAAATAAAAATAAAATAATTAAAAATCAATAACGAAAATAACTTTGATACATAATAATATTGTTTAAAAATTAATAAAATTAATTGAATTAATAATTTTTATTGATTTATGTGATTATATTATAATTACAATCTGCATAGTAAAATGTATTTCTTCACATTTATGCTGAAGGGCATATTTTATGTTAAAAAGTATTTATATAAACTTCATAATTAAAATTTAATTGAGATGAACAAAGAAGATGGAAATCACCTTTACATTTCTTGAGTAAACTGGAATTGAGTTTGTTCCCATGCATAACTCTTCTCTCTTCTCTCTTGCCTCTTTCAAATTCTATTTCTCTCAATTCCCTAACGATGCCGGTTCCCGCGCAAACCAGCGAGGTTGATGCGTGGGATGCGGTCCTACGCCAAACGAACTTGGCCGTGGAGACCAACGCCGATCCTTACGTGTGGGCCTTCGAGGTCCAGTCGACGCTTCACTCCTCTGCCATCGCCATCCCTTCTGTCGAACTCGCTCACCGCTTGGTCTCTCACTTCTTTTGGGAAAACCACTGCGCCGCCGCATGGAAGCTTCTACACGCCGCCCTGTCCCTCGACATAATCCCTCCCTCCCTCCTCGTCGCACTTCTCTCCGCCACGTAACATTACCTCTTTCCTCACATTTCCGTTTTCTCACTTTCATTTCTTCTGTGACGTTTACGTTATTTGAAGTAATTTAATTATTTATTTATCTGGAATTTGTTTCTTGAATCTGCATTTTCGTTGGCGTGCTTAATATTACATTTATATATATATATATATATATATATATGTGTGTGTGTGTGTGTGTGTGTGTGTGACAACGTCGGTTTTGCTCAATTCGTTATCGGAATAGTTTTTCTGCGTGGTTGATGGTTAAGATAGAGAAAAATGTTAACCAGTTTTGGTTTACTAGAAAAATGTTGGAAGAACATCGCACGGAACCTCCGTAATATAGAACATTCACTGATTTACTTATTTTCTTCACTGGTTATTACTGCAGGGTTGTTCCTAGCAGAAAACTGTACCCTACTGCTTACAGGCTTTATATGGAACTCCTCAAGCAACTTCGCCATATGCTTGAACATGTTGTCAGTTCTTCCAACTATGAAAAGTGAGGTCCAACTCCTACTGAACTTGCTGGACAAGAATTGTTTGTCTTAGTTTCTGAATATGTTTAGCGTTTCGAATATTCTATTATTATGTAGGTTTGAATGTGAACTGTATCATTGCTCTTGTTCAATTTAAACTGAATAAATCCTGTCTAATACAACCAAAGCCAATCTATCCTGTGATGCTTCTATTTGGTTTTCGTGTTTGGTTTGACATTGTGAAACATTGGATCCACTTAATGCCAAAAGCTACTATCTGTAGCTTTTTTGTTTTTCTTTGATTTAATGTGAAAAATTAAGAATACATATAGACATCAATCCAAACACACTGCTCATGTCGTTGTAAATCTATTATTATAGAAATTTGCGTTGCTAGGAGGTTGCTGTGTATGCGTTACTGTATAATGTCGATCTCATAGGCTAAAGACTCACCTTAGTAGCCTAACTTACAAAAGACCACTACAATATTTAAAATGTAGTTTTTAGAAATCGTAGTTCTAATATTGTTTGAAGGTTTTTGTATTATGATGTGCTAAAAATCATTAAAATTTCATTCAAAGGTATTGGAATGTATAATTTAAAATTTCCCTTGATAATGATGAATCATGCTTAAATGATATTTGACATAACTAGACCAAAACATCTGTGCTCCAGTTTGCTATGGGAAGTTTTAACATATTATTTAACTTAATGATTATGCTTAGGCGCTGACAAATTTTGCAATCCCACAAAGTAAACTGCTTCTTTGTTGTAAATATTTTGTTTCTTTATGGTGCTAGAGTAAACTACTTAGGCAAAAAAATAAAGAAGTAAATCTCCTTAGCAATTTGTGGTGCTTGAAAGTCTTGTTATTAGGCTTTATGCTGTCAACGTGAAGCTACTAGTTGATGTTGCTGTTTTTAACATATCTGTCCCTCAAAGGCTCAAACCATTGACCACATAAACTAAGATGAGACTTTAGAGCTTGACATATTTTGCTGAGAATTAGGTATTAGGTATATTTGAAGGATGTGTATGTGAAAAGAGACAAAAGATTGCATCTAGTTCATTGAAGGCAAAAGTAGATTTGACTTCTCTTCAAATTTCAATGTTATCTCCTAAGACTACATTTCATCATTTGCTATTAGATATTTATATTATCTTCTAGATAAAGGAAACATAAATCTTCTTAAGTAGTTTCTTGTGCGTTTTTCTTTTTCTCTTTCTCAGGGTATGGGAAGGTTCATTGTTTATTTCTGAATACTAATAATGACATTTCAAACCAATGGTTCTTTAGGATTATGAAATCAATTGATGATGTTCTTCAGCTTTCTCAAGTATACAGTCAAAAGTTGTGGGAGCCTGGAGTTGTTCTAGTTGAATTTGTCTTTTCAATCGTATGGCAGTTACTTGAAGCATCATTAGATGATGAAGGGTTACTAGATCACACTATAGAGAATAAGCCTATATGGCTAAGCTGGTCAGATGATATGAATATTGATGGATCTGACAACTCAGGCGAAAAGAAAACTGAGCATGTGGAGGGGTTTCAGAAGAAAAATACAGCAATGGCTATAGAGATCATTGCCGAACTTTTGCAACACGAAATGACTTCAAGGATCCTTTCCTTAGTTCATCGGAACATGTAAGAACTTAATTCTGATATGCTTTGCATTAGGTAAACCAGCTAAATACTCGTTTGAGTGAATCTCAATTAAGATTTTTGGAACCTTTTATTGGAGGGAAGTTATCTCTGTAGGTCATCACATTGGGGGTCTTTCATTCACCAAACGCAGCTGCTTGTATCAAACTCTTCACTTTTTGGGAATTTGAGAAATAATACTGCAGAGACCCTTTTGCGTTTGACGCAAAATATCCATGAGGTTGTTTCGCAAGGGCTCAAAACAAAATCTAAGATGAGGATTAATGATATCATACCTGCTGGTTCGCTGATGTCTTTTGCTGGGCAATCTTATGGGGATAGTTGGTCTGCACTCTGGCTTCCTATTGATCTTATCCTAGAAGATGCCTTGGATGGAGTTCAAGTGGCAGCATTTAGTGCTATTGAAATTATTACAGGTGTGATTAATTTTTTTTAAGTAAAAATGTGGGGAAAAATAACTATACAAAGAAATTGGAGTCTGGACATTAACTGCTTTGAATTCATTCTGTTCGAGCCTTCCTTTTCTTCCAGTGTTGGATTCATAGTTATTATGGTTCTTTTTCTTCATTCCATAAGCACAGATATTTTGAGTCCTTCCAGGATTCCTTTTTTTGCTTCCTTTAGAAATTAATATGATTCATATAATTTCAAGGTCCACATTATGGTTTTACACAATAAAACTAATACAAATCTTACTAAACCTTCTGATTCAAGTCAAAGAGAGAGTAGAAATTAAAAATTATATTCCCCTGCCTATGAAGCATTGGCACCTTATAGCTTCATCTTGTTGGAAAGTTGTCTTAATTGTAGTTCGTTATGTCCTCTTTTGGCTGGCTTAATTGGAACCTCGAGGAGTGTTTAGTTTCACATGACCTAGAAATATGACTTACATAGAACTTATAAAACTTTGCCAATCCTCACTCTATAAGCCAATTTTATGGACTTGCGTTAGGCTCTAAGCCCAAATTCTAAGACATGCGAGAATCATGCCAAACTACGCCAGCAGTGACAGCCTCTCTTTGGCAGGCAGAAAAGATTAAAAAAAAAAAACAGAAAATCAACTATAGAAATGGCAAAAATTCTGAGTGAGAAAGTGGATATTACGAAATAAAGTTTGCCTTGTAACAAATAGAATTGCTACTATTTCGATAGAGAAAAAGGTTGTTAAAAAGATGAAGGGAAAGAAAAGTGAATAGTAATCTCAAGTTTTTCCATGTGAGGATTATAATATAGAAAAACAATCCAAATAGCATCTATTTAGTGGGAGTTGAACTGAATAATTGACTTAAATGACAAACTTTCTTTTATTTTTGTTTTCAAATCAGTATAATTTATTTGAACTTGTAATTGCAGGTTTGGTGAAGACTTTACACGTAGTTAATGGCACTATGTGGCGCAACACATTTTTGGGTTTATGGGTTGCAGCACTGCGTTTGGTTCAAAGGTTTGGAATTGTTCCAACAAAAGGGGTATGGAGCCTATGAATTCTCCCGGAAATATTGTTTGATGAATTTATTCCAGTGTATGATCATTAATAAGTAAAGACCATACTGTATGTCATTTACTTTTTCTGTGTTGACACATGGCACTTTTACATTTAATTAATTGAGTGGTCCTTTATAGAAAATCTAGTGACACCCAAATTTGCATGAAATTGTACTCTACATAATCTTAACATTACAAATCAAGAATTATATTATTCACCTTGTTATTTTAGGAGACGGATTCAAAAGAAGGTCCTCTTCCTCGCCTTAATACCTGCATGTGTATGCTACTGAGCATTACAACCCTCGTGGTAACCTGTATTATTGAAGAAGAGAAAGGTCTACTGGTTGAAGAAGCTGAACATAGCCCTACAACAAAGAAGGGACAGATAAACAGGCTCAGGGGAAGTGTCGTCGGGAATTGATTACCAGTTTACAGCTGTTGGGTGATTATGAGTCCTTACTAACTCCACCTCAACCTGTTCTTGTGGAAGCCAATCAAGCTGCTGCCAAAGCTATTTTGTTCTTATCAGGAAATCCTGTTGATAGCGGATACTTGGAATATATGAGCACAAATGGCTTGCAGATGAAATGTTGTGAGTAATTGCTTTTATTATGTTGATGGGAGTCTGTAAAGATTTCTTTTTGGCGGTAGAATTTGTACTTCTAACTGATATGTATCCTTTTTGTGATTTTATTGCTTCCCAAACAGAATACACCCTGTGAACAAAAATCAACATTGCTGATCAATTTATTTTTTTCTCTATCGTTCTATCACAGATCGCATTTGTAATTTGGTCATCTTGCTATGCGCTTTTTGCCCGTTATTTTTTTTCTTCGTATATGGCTATTTAGTATGTTGATGTTTTTGTTCTGGATCCCTTATCTTTTATGCCTGGTGTACAGGCTTAAGTCATTTTTTTTTGTGTTTTTCCTTGCAGCTGGCAACTTACGGCATCTAATTGTTGAGGCTTGTATCGCAAAAAATTTACTTGATACATCAGCTTATCTGTGGCCTGGCTATGTTAATGCATGCAACAATCAAATTCCTTGTAGCATTTCTAATCATGTGTCTGGCTGGTCTTCGTTGATGGAGGGTTCACAGCTAACTCCTGCATTGGTTAATGTCTTAGTTGCAACTCCAGCTTCTAGGTAAGCTGGTGACTAATAATCATTCATAGTTCATATGCTCTGTGTCCCTTTCGATCCCCTCTTGCATTTGGTTTCAGAACGGAAAATTTTGAGGAAGGAGGTTAATTTAGGCATATTAGATGGAGGGGTTTTTCAAGAATTTTAATCTTTCCCAAATGCAGTTTTTACAACCTTTTTTATCTTCTGGTGGTGATTTGGGGTAGAACACTGTTCATACTTTGAGTTGTTGACGTTGTGTTCATTTATTCCATCAGAAAATTCATGAAAAGTCTTGACTCCCAACATTCATGCTACCAACTAGAACACTGTTCATACTTCAGTAGTGTGTGAATTTTAATGTATTTTAGAGTTAAATGTAAACTAAATATGTGGATACTATTGTAATGCGTAAGAGAATCTTCAAAACTATAATCTATAAAAATATTGACGTGGTAAATCGCAAAATGTACAACACATGGAATAATGGAAATGACATATATATATAGTATATAGTATGAAGGGTTGCTATAGAATACTTCCCTTTAATATAGGCTTTATTGTTCCCATAGTTCCTGGATAAAGGGACTTATTCATCTGGAAAATACATGGAGATTCTTGTTTTTTGGATCAAATATAGATCTATAATTTATAGACACTAAATATGCGTACTCATTTATGGAGTCTTCCAAAGTGAAAGTGGCAGCTACAGCATACTGTGCACCCTTCTTTTCATGAAGCCAATATTAAATTCCCTCTTTTGAAAATTTATAAGGCAACTGAATTCATGGATTTTGATGGAAGCTTAGCAGAGATTGAGAAAATATATGAAATTGCAATCAATGGTTCAGATGAAGAAAAGATATCTGCTGCTACCATTCTATGTGGGGCATCTCTGGTACGTGGGTGGAATGTACAGGTACTGTTTTTAGCATTTCATTTCAATTTTACCAAGCGTGTCCTCTGTCCCTTCTTTAGTTTTGTCTGTTATTTTTTTAGGTTTACATCATCTTCTTTGTTTGCAGGAGCTTACCGTTCTTTTTATCACAAAATTGCTTTCTCCTAGAGATTATCCTAATTACTCTGAAGCTGATAGCCATTTGACCAGCCAAGCTGCATTTTTAAATGTTATTCTTATGGGAATCTCATACGTAGACTGTGTTCACATATTCTCCCTACATGGTTTGGTAGGCTGTGTTTTTAATCCTTGTAGTTTGACAGACATGTATAATTGTCAACTAACCTTCTTTTCAAGTGAAACTTTTATGAAGTGTTTGTTTTGTAGTATAGGAAGGCTCTATCGTAAATTGAGCTTAGTTTCCATAAAATCTAATTGAGGATGGAATGTTATAGAGAACTAATATATGTTGCACCTACATTCTTTGCTCATATGTTGTATTTTTGCCATTTACTACAGGTTCCATTACTTGCGCCAGCACTAATGCTAATATGTGAGGTTTTTGGATCACGTGTTCCGGATGCCTCGTGGACTCTTGCAACCGGAGAAAATCTCACTCATTGGGAGGTATTCTCTAATGCATTTACTCTTTTCCTGAGGCTCTGGCGGTTTGATCATCTACCTGCTGGACAAGTGAGGAGCTATGCAACAATTCCACCATTTGGATCACTACATAGTCCTGAATGCCTTTTATTAGTTCGAAACAGTAAATTGGCAGCGCTTGAAAGAACAACAAAGGATCGGCTAAGGCTCAAAAGATGGTCAAACATTTTAAGCTTTCCTGTAGAACCTGTATTTATGTATTCCTTCCCCAAATTAAACTTTTGGTACCGGAAACATCAAGAATGCATTATTTCTACCCGCACTGGGCTTGTGCCTGGAGGGCCTGTTCATCAGATTGTCGATGCCCTACTAAGCATGATGTTTAGGAAGGTAGGTAATGGTGCCAAACCTTTGACACCAACGACTTCAGCAAGCAGTAGTTCACCTGGGCTTACGATGGATGATATCTTCAGCAAGCAGTAGTTCACCTGGGCTTACGATGGATGATACTTTAATGAAACTAAAAGTGTCTGCGTGGGATATCCTCGAAGCTATTCCCTTTGTGCTGGATGCTGCTCTGACATCTTGCGCCTATGGAAAGCTCACTACCTGTGAACTAACTACAGGTTTGTCTTGTTCTCTATTTTTCTACATAATTTTTTAACTTGAATTTAGCAGCACGTATTATGTTGAGTCAGGACAGGATTATAACAAGGACTGATGCTACATAATGTAAGAATGTCACAATGTGGAGTGAAGATATGTCAATTGAATGAGTCCTAAAATAACTTAAGTAAGCAGAAGAAACAAATAAGTAACTGAATACAAACCTAAAGCTTCAAGTTGATTGGAGACAAGTCCTTACTGGTAAAAAAAGTTAACTTAAAACACATTTGATCGGATCATCATGAATTTTGTTTTCAAAATATTAAATAACCATCGTACTTTAAGGCAATGTTATTCCTTAAAAAAATCATCCTTTTGGGAAAAAAAATCTTATTTTTCTAGAAAAAATTATAAAATATGTTTGCTTATTCGACTTTTACTTTACTATCAAGTTTACAAATTTACACATACAGCAAGAAAAATTTATTGTCATTTATGAAAGTCAGTTTTATTCTCACTTGTTCATAAATTAGTATTTTCTAAAATCTTTTATTCTAAGGATTTTTTTTCTTGTACTAAAATATGAGAATTCTTTGATTTTATATCACTTTTTCATAAATGTTAAAACATTTCTTGTATCATACCTCACCTAATTTCTTTCTTTTATGTAGAGAACATGTATTTTTCATTAGAAACTTGGAACAAATATCCAAGCTTGTTGAATATACAAATATAAGGTAGATTAATTTTTTAAATTGAATAAATAAATCAGTACCACTACCCTAAGCAAAATATTTTAAAAATCTACGCATGACCAGCTAGTTCTTCCAAGTGCAGCGACCATTTGAAAATGCTGGATTATCAATTGGGCATTATGAAAATAGTCCTATTAAAAACAGAACTAATTAATATTTCTCTAATTTTACATCATGTTTAATATTTCTTAAAAAAAACTCATTTCTGGACTATATATCACCTGTTAAGTTGTTGTAAAGTGAACTTAAATTATAAAATATATAAAAATGAAAATTTTTAACTTATAATGCTTTAAAATATTAATAAAAAGTATTATAACAATGTAAAAACATACATTTTATGAAAATGGTTCATATATAAATAAAGAAGTCTGATTTCTTGCGGTAAAAAAAGTCAAATTTCTATGCACTACCACTGTTACAAAATTTATACGGACTACCAATAAAAACTTATGGTAATAATGCTTTTAAAGTAAGTATACTATGAGTTTTACAAATTTATTTAAAATATTGAAGGAATAAAAACAAAATATAATCATATTTTATATATTTACATATTTTTTAATATACTAATTTTAAACCTCTATTCTGATAATAGAGGTAATAATACTATTAATAACAATAATCACAATCATTATAATAATGATAATTGTTATGGTGTATAATAGAGATGCTGGTAGTAGTAGTAGAAGTAGAGGAGATGGTGTTATTAGTAATGAAGGTCATAATATTAGTGATAACAATGTTGAAGATAGTCATAATGAAAATAAAAATGGTATAATAATAATAATAATGATTGTGATGATAATTAATAGAGATGATGATGGTAGTATCGACTGGTGGGTGTGATAGTAAGGATCATTGACAAGGATAATAAGATTTTTTTTTTTTAAATTAATAACCAAATTCATAAAAAAAAAAAATCATAATTTTAAAAATAAATGTAAAAATATTTTTAAATTGAGTTACAATCATTTTAAATTTATTTCTACTGATCACGTTTTGTTTTGAAAATTGTATTTGATAAACAAAAATGAAAAAAAAAACTTGGAACCTCTATTGCGGGATCTGAAAAATACAGAGAGGTTTGTTAGTGAAAAATGGTATTACAAAATACATGGTAGTGCAACTACCTTTTCAGTCTTCATGGAGAATGTAGGCCCACCGGCTTTTAAAAGGATTTGCATTCGCTTAAGTAGCCCACGATGCTTTAAGGTGGCGTAGAAGAAACCTTGATATTGAAAGTGAACATATATTTGAGAAATTTGCAATGCAGATTTTCAAACTTTGTTAGTGTGCTTGCTGTGCAATTTGATTTTCACGTGCTTTTTTTCAGGCCTCAAAGATCTGGCGGATTTTCTTCCGGCTTCTTTGGTTACCATTGCAAGCTATTTTTCAGCTGAAGTTACGCGGGACATATGGAAGCCAGCTTTAATGAATGGAACTGAGTGGCCCAGCCCTGCTGCAAATTTAGCCTATGTTGAGCAACAGATAAAGAAAATCTTAGTAGAAATCGATGTCTCAAGCCTTGATATAGGTAAATTAGTCTTAGTCTCAAGTCTAACTTTTTATTCTTTTGGGTTTTTATAAAACATTAAGGAGAAGAATTCAAACAAAGAACAAGATAAACGTACATCTTCATTTTGCTTTAACACCCATATGACATCTCTTATGTAATAATTTTTAATTTTAAATGAAAAATAATGGATTGCAATGAATGTATTTGATTGAGTGTCATACGGGTGTATTAAAAAACGTAGATGTAAGTTTATCACTGTCCTTCAAACAAGTGTCGTAAAGAACAAAAGTAAAAAGTAACTAATGTAAAAGAAAACATTTATTATATTGCAAATTAGAAAAGTTTAAATAATTGGAAACATTACAATTTGCAGCAGGAAACCGTTAACATTGTCACAAAGATGCATAATCTTTCAAGAGCGGGTCAGGACGAACTATATTAATCAACTGGCTGTATGGCTGACCAATGAATATCCGTCTGTTACCCGTATTTGCATTTATCTCTCTACGTGGAAATAAAATGTTCATTATGTTGACAGTATTTTTTAATTCCATGTAGATGGAAACTCTCCAGCTACACTTCCTTTGCCTTTGGCAGCTTTTGTAAGCCTCACGATAACATATAAACTTGACAAGGCCACTGAACGATTCCTTGCACTGATTGTCCCTGCTGTGAGTGCCCTTGCTTCTGCTTGCCCCTGGCCCTCCTTGCCAATTGTGACGTCTTTGTGGATCCAGAAGGTAAAGCTTTGGAGTAACTACTTTGTGCTCTCTGCTTCCAGCACTGTTTTCCACCACAACAGGGATGCTGTAGTTCAACTACTAAAAAGTTGCTTCACATCCACTCTTGGCCTTGGCTCTGCCTGCATTTATTATAATGGCGGTATCAGTGCCCTCCTTGGTCATGGCTTTGTTTCCCGAATATCCGATGGGATCTCTCCAGTTGTTCCAGGAATTCTGTACCTAAGAGTGTATCGGTCTATTGGAGATATCACTTTTTTGATTGAAGAGATTGTGCCTATTCTAATGCTTTCGGTTAGAGACATAGCACGGAGTGATTTGCCCAAGGGGGGTATTAGGAAACCAAAGAAAACCAAGTTTGGGATAAAATATGGCCAAGTTTCTTTGGCCAGATCCATGGCACGCGTGGAGCATGCCGCTCTACTCGGGGCTTCATTGCTTTGGATATCAGGTGGAACAAAGTTGGTTCAACATTTGATAAGTGAGACTCTGCCTTCCTGGTTTTTGTCAGCTTCAGCTTCAGCTTCCATGTTACAGCAGGGTGGTGGAGAATCTGAAGTTATGGTTGCCAAGCTCAAAGGTTATGCACTGGCATTTTTTGTTTTTCTTAGCGCAGCATTTGCCTGGGGTATTGACAATTCGCATCCACCAAAACGACGGGCGAAGGTTATTGGGTTGCATTTAGAATTTCTTGAGAGTGCCCTGCACAGGACTACATCAATGCTTTGTCATAGTGCTACTTGCGAAGCCTATGTGTCAGGGTTAGTCAGCTTGATGGTGCGTCGAGCTCCATCGTGGGTCCAGGAAGCTGATGTGGATTTGCTCAAGAGACTGAGCAGGGGATTAAGACGTATGGATGAACACGAGTTGGCTCTTCGCCTTTTGGAATTCGGAGGGATACGAGTGATGGGTGCAGCAGCTGAAATGATAATTAAATTTAAACGTATCTGAACTGGCAAATACTATGCCGGTTCATTAATTAATTCTTTGATTCGTTAGATAAGGACTTTCTCTTCAGTGTAAAGGGTGTTGTTACACTATTGTTCTTCAGCTAGAAATTGGGTAAAAGTTTCTTCGACCAAATAGACTAAAACGATTGTCAAACTATTCAGTAGTCAGACTAAAGATTTGACAGAATGGTTATCATATCTACCCAATAGAACAGTGCAAACAGATCTTCTTTGCAATGAATTCATCTACCTTAATCAACAATAATGGGTAAAAGCACAATAAAATTATTATCAAATTATCGCGATGTATTACTTTCTTTTTTGCACATTTCATTACAATTCTGGTTAATTGGCTTTCATATCGGTTGAGTCATGTTTCATTTTTTCTTCAAGTTGTCCCTATATTATCTTTATTAGAATGCAAGTTGTTTTTCGTGGATGATATATGTAACAAAACCAATGCATGCAAATATCGTTAGCACAAAATGCATACAATTTCACTGTAATCCACTGATTATTTGCCTTCAATCTTGTATGATGTAATTCTCATACAGTACTTTGTCTTCAATCATTGCAAGCACCCCCTGAAGACTGATGTCAATCTATCTATTAAGGATGGAATGCATTGCTGCAAGAAATTCGTTTAGAATATGCTCGATTGATCCACGGTAATTTTTACCTTATGAAGTTTAATAAAATAAACAGAGTTAAAAATGGATGAGAAGAAAATTCTGAAGTGATTGTCTTTGGGATCGTAAAGATACATTTATTCTAAAATTAATATATATTAACACTAAAATCTAATGTATGCACCTAGCTTCGTGAAGGTACAAGGAGGGTAATTGTATGTAGCACTTTTCTTGCATATAAAAAAAGACTGTTTTGGATTAGAGCTCATAATTGGTTTGGATATTGACACTAATAATTCAAAAATTAATCTAAATTTATTTAATTAAAAATAAAAACCATAAGAAATCACTACAATGAAACTACTATTTACACAGTATTCCAGCATACATTGCTTTGTATGCTTTCTCACCAATTTATTATTGCATCATAGTAATTAATCTACAAACCTATAACTGAACGACAAAATTTGCAAAGTTTGAGGAAGTCGCAAACTGTGGAATGAATCTATTTCTTTTGAATGGTACGATTATATGCCTCAAACAAAGCGCAGCTGTGAGACTTCATTTTATAAGTAAACAAACCAGGTGTCTGCTGAGGGACAACTTTGCCACTGGTTGAGAAAAAGCCGGGAAATGGAAGACTTGTGTCAACTAAGCGGTACCATGACATCCCTTCTGGAGGCGGGGGTAAAACTGTAGTTTCAAGATTATCAGCTGCATTGAAAGCAATAAATAGATTCCCACATGTATCAGAAGATACAGAGCTCTCTAGGAACTCTGCTACTTCAGTCTTCAAAGTCATGGCCAGGAATTTGCATGATGGGTCTTCCCATCTTGGTGGAGACCCATCACTTCCATACCATTCAATGTTTTCTTCTTTTAAGAAGCTCCTTCGCTGAAGAAGATCACTCCTCCTCCTTCTCAGTGAACTCATAAAGAAAATGAATTGTGAGATTTGTTTACCAAAGCCTGTTGTCAAAGCACTCCAAGTGACAGGCTTTATATCATCATATGCAGGGGAACCACCAGAGGACTGAGCACATTCATCTCCCATGTTCAGAACAGGTACTCCTAATGACACAAACAAGATGAAGAGGAAATTACGGATTTGTTTGAGTCGTCTTTCAAGGACAATGGTGTTGTTAGTTGGCCCTTCTTCTCCACAGTTCCAACTCAATTCATCATCACTGCTGAAGCTAACCAAGTCCACAAGAGAAAATCCAAAATTCCTGGCAATGTAGTTAAAAGAGAATGCAGGGCCTCGTCCACCAGAGAACATGTCTCCACTCCCACAAAGTCTTGTTGCAAGGTCGCTAAGAAGATTTTCACCCCTTAAAAAGTTCCTCACGTCATTACAAAATTTTTTATTCATTTCAGCCCATCTCATCCAATGAGGAAAGCGAATTTCCTTTGCTTCCATGTCATGAGGATCCCAACAATCTGCAATGATTTTAGTCTTGGAGAGTACTGGGTCAAAAGCAATTGCTTCAACTAATGGAGGTCTAGACAAGTACTCCCCATGAAAACCCCTCAGCAGGTGTGAAGCATTTATGAAAGAGAAGCCATCAATGTGAAACTCAGTCACCCAATGCCGAAGACAATCCAGAATCAAATTTTGCACTATAGGATAGTTACAGTTCAAAGCACTCTGTATCTTCAAATCACCAACTCCATCTCTTAGATAGTAGGATGAGTCATCAATTCCCTGTAGAGCACCAACGTCAGCAGTATTTGAGAAAACTACTTCCACTAGAACTTCTATCCCATTGGCATGCATAGTTTTAATCATCTCTTTCATAGAGGCAATAGTAGATACAGGACCACCAGATGGTCCATAAATGTGCATCGGAGAGAAAAAATGGCAAGGAAAATATGGTCCTTTTTTCTCATCAAAAGTGAAAACCGGCTCCAGCAGAAGAGCATTCACACCTAGATCTTTAAAATGCTGAACCTTCTCAGCCAAACCAGTAAAGGTCCCAGCTGAACCACTGGGAAGTTGGCTTGACTCATGCTGTGTAAAGCGCTTGACATTCAACCTATAAACCACTAGTTCCTCCATGGACAAATCCAGGTGAAAATCACTACCCCAGTCAAAAGCAGGTTCCTTCCCCAGCAATCCAAGATTCTTCGTTAGTCCAAGACCACCAGGATAAGAATTACCAACAATCTTTGCATACGGGTCCAAAACAACATGCTCAGCAGAACTATCACCCTTGTTCTGCTTAAGAACACCCTGTCTGAAGCGATAACCATAGCTCACAAAACTCTTAACACTCTCAAACGAGACATGCCACATATCACCTGACCTATTTACATAGGGATCCAAATCAAGCTCCAAAGCAGGCTTCTCCACACCCTTCTCATCATACAAGCACAAAACCACACTCTCTGCATGTCTCGAGAAAATAGCAAAATTCACAGACCCATCAGGAGAATAAGAGAGCCCCAAAGGACCCGGGTAGCCCGGAAGCAACCCAACCGGCACGCAAAAATTCGTTCTCCTATGGCTTCGGATCTCCAACCCTGCGTCCAAAGATGACATCAAGAAAAATGACAAGTACAAAGGAACATGTTTGGCATCAAATTCCAACTCAACTCCAAACTTGTCACCAGAAGTTTGCACCAAGGGACTAACATTCATCCCCTTTGCAGCATTACCACTCAAACCAGTCGAATCCAGATCCACAAAACACGATGAATCACCTCTATACACACCCCAACACAACACTAAATTTTCACTGTCACCACAACCATCCACATCCAACGAAGAAATCTCAATGTAAACAGAATACCTATCTTTTCTCTTTAAGACATAAACTTTCACCAAACCGCCACCAGTTTCCGTCCTAAACAAATACGCCAACGCCCCTTTCAGGTCTTCGGGTCGGGTCAAGGTTCCGACTTGCTGCTCCGTTTCCTCAATGGACAATCGTGACGTAGCACACAATTTCGAAGTGGGGTTTTGGGAAAAGGCGAAAATGAGGTTTTGCAATCCAAGCTGAAGATGCTTCCTTTGGATAAAGGGTTTGCGAAAACAAAAGCATTCGACTCCAAATTTGTGTTGATTGAAAGGAATTAGTGAGAATGAGAAGCGTGACACGAGACTTACCATAGTTGAATCCGAGGAAGAAGATTCAGTAGTTGCTAATTAGAGCATTGCATTAGGTTGGACTGACATAGATTATAGTAACGTTGTATTTTTGAGTGATGGAAACTTACGTTGTCGATCTGAAGAGTAACTGAAAGAAGGAACACTAAGGTAACGGTTACGCTGAAGGCACACTTGTGCTGCTTCTCTAATTACCGTCAGATATCTGAATGTTATAATGAACGGTTGGGATGTCTTCCGGTCAACTGGTTGGTCCGGTTAGGATTGATGTTCAATCACTGGATTTGAAATTGCAATTTGGTCCTTCTGTTACGTGTTCAGTTTGTTGCCTCTTAAAATTTTATTTGATACACTTGTGAATGGAGATATTTACATTCTCAATTATTTAGTCATTTTTTTTATAATTATATTATCGGTATAGAGGATTCACCGATTTTATTAATGATTAATCTTTGTTGAAAATTTTACTAACCATTTTTAATTAAGTTTTCTTTATAATTATGTTTTTTCTTTTATTTAACTACTATCATTGCTTAGTTAGTGAGAAATATGATAAATAAATAAAATATGAGTAGAGATGATAGATAGAAGAAATTTAAAATGAAGGTACTTTTAAAAACAATAGGATTCATCAATATTTTTTAATATATAAATTTTTAATCACATTTAATCTTATTTTTAGTATAACGATAAAAGGTTAAATTTGTTGAAATAGACCAAATAAATAATTTTACCCTGTTAAATGGTGATGCTTAAAGGCGATAACTTTTTGTGATATTTTTTCATGAAGACAAAGAAACATTGTCTTCTATCAATCTGCATCAACATGGTTTAGAAGTTTACTTGCATCTACCAAAGAAATGTTTTAGGAGGAGATTTATTTTATTTAAACAACTGTTCTTCGTGAATGCATGCATTATGAACTGATGAGAGGATAGATAAGTATATTATGACTAAGATATGATTTAATCCATATATATTGTATTTTAATAATAATATGTAAAGGATTTATTTAAAATAAATGATAAATATAAAAGATAAAAGTTATTTTTAAAATATTTATTAATATTTATGATTAACTAAAAATAATATACACTTTCAATGACGGAATCTGAAACCATAATTCAGTTTTCTTTTTGGAGTGATGTGGACTATGAAATTTGTTTCTTGGGTACCATACGAAGCTTTTGGTTTGGATGCTTTATACTTACCTAGATTTGAATCCCAAGCTGTTAAGCATCACTGTAAATTTTTACATTATTTATAACAGAGGAGGATGGCTATATTTGCTAATACAAAAATTTCAGACCCTTATATAATCTGAGGCATTTTGAGGATTTCTTTGCAAACTTAATAACTTCCAAAACTTGTTATTACAGGTAAATCATTCTTCATCAATTTTATATGTGGACTTCACCTCCTTACCCAACCAATACTTGGAGAAGATGAGGAGGAATAATGAATGTGATAAGAGAATAAGAGTTGGTGTGTTGTGTCACATAATCATTCAAGGGACCTCATGGAGCCTGCTGTTTACGTTTTTTAAAGAAAGAAAGACAAGTCTTTTCTGTCTTCTCTCAACTCTCTCACTCACTCCTCACCGTTGGTTTCCTTATCAAAATTTGTTTTTTAGGTTGAAACTATTTTCAGAAACAAACATCTCTTAATTATTTTTCAGTGCTTGATTCATTCTATCTATTGAAGAGTTTTGTCGTGTGGGTTGTCTATGTACAATACTGTACAAGCACCGCCAAATGAATCAATCACCAGAGCAATCAATTTATATAAAAAGTGGTGAAAAAAAAAGAAGAGAAAAATAAGAGTGTAAAAATTTTCTGTAAAGATAAATTCATTTTTGATGCGTATATAATTCTCAAACTCCTCCTTTTGAAAAAATATATATAAAGAAACAGTTATTTTCATCCTGAGGGTTGTTTCTGTTTTATTGCCTAGTCAAATGTATATCTATTTTTCACTGATTGTACATATTAAAATACAGTATTTCCTACACTAATTACAAACACATAGAAGATACTGATATTTACAAACATAAAACATTTTTGGTAGGCAATTGAGAGCAACAGAAGTTACGATGTAATTGGTTATTGGGAATGCTGCTTGCTGCATCTCAAATTTCAACTAAAAATAGCTGATTCTCATTCACAAATAAAGTAATCACTCCAATCCATGAACTTTTCTTGGAATCTCAAATGGCAACTGTACCTCAGTAACTGCCGGCTTCACTTTCAGATTTGCTACCCCGAGTATGTCTCGTTGTCTGAATTAGTGGATTGTCCTCTTCATCATCAATGGTTACTGGTTTTTGAAAATCATCGTCCTTGAAAACTGGGTGTACGTAAGCATTCTGAAGGTAAACTCTCAGGTTTAAGTTTGGCTCAACAGCCCGTTCAAGTGTATCCTTCACCATGGCTTCCTGTCAAATTTCATATATGTCAGCTAATACGGACCACCATTAATATCTGCCTCTCAAAACTATATCTACTCAGACGGTATTATGATAAACTTCTATTCAGACACTTACAAAAAAAATTAACATGCATTGAACTTTTCCTAAATTAAAATCAATTATATATCTTCGTTTTGATAAAAATTAAGTTAATAGGCTAACTTTAATTTATGAAAAAAGTTGAACTTTTTTATTGTTCTATAAATACTTGTGAAGAACCATATTTATTCAAAACAAATTGATCCTTTGGTTACTCTAGCAACAGATATATCTCCCGAACCACGTTGCACATATGGTTAGCCTCGGATTAACATACACAATAATACTTTAACATGTATGCATACTTCTAATTGCTTAACTAACCTCCAGTGGAAATTTTACAAATGCCGATTCGAAGAGACCTTTGCAATATCTGTGAAACCAGAATGTCAAGATGGGTTGTGCAATAAGCACTAGTGTCGACGTATCTGTACCTCTTGTACTTAACAATCCCATCAGAAGAATTTGAGATATAATCAAGCCCATAACTACTCGACCATGGATATCCGGCCAAAACGCTCCTCCACTCTCGTATTGCTGGTTATACACATTGATAATCTTGGGACAAGAAAAAGAAGTGATCATTAAGCATTGCTAGAAACATGATCATTTTACTCAAACATGTTAATGTAAGAAAAAGTGGTGTAATGCAAGGTTAGTAGGTGAAGCAGCAATGAAACAAAATACCAAATGTCAGTTCAGCTGTATTTTTCATCTTGCTGTTTCTTCGGTGCTGGCTAAAAAAATTAAATCAAGCTACACCACCTAATGTTTTCTTAAAGTTTAAGCTTTAGCTATAGCAGCTATCATAACTTTCATTCATTATTATACTAACATGGTTGCATGGGCACAAGGATTGGAAGCTATCATTTTTTTCCTTACCATGGTGATTAAGTCTTCATTATTTCATTGCTTATATCTGCTTGTAAAAGGAGATGTAATGCATCCAATGTATCAATCAGTGAGTGAATTAAAACATTTGACAGTTTTGTTCCTCTCCTCCTCTCTTCCACTTGCGTGTGTGGTTACTGTTTTTAGTTTTGTTGTTTACAGTTGGTATTAGAGCTAGATAAGGACCTGATGGTAGTGTGAGTGAATTTTTTTTTAGTTTGTCAAGAATAAGAGTGTTCTCACTTTGTTAAAAAAATTAGAGCTGATATATTTTTTTAAGAGAGAAAAATAATCACCAATTACCACATGTGGTCAGGTCTGCTTCCAAAATAGATGAGAAGTTAGATTTTAATTATTGGGAAACATTGATGGTCACACATTTGAGAGCTCATAATATTTGAAGCTTTGTTGAACTAGGAAGCACATGGAGCTAATGATACTGTTCGAAGGAGAGATCAGTTGACTCTATCATAGATTCACTAAGGAAAGACTACTTAATTTTTGGCAAAATAACAAATGCCAAAGCAAGAAGAGTGGGATACTTTGAAGTTGTCTAATTGCAATGTCTGCGAAGTATAAAAGTGCGAAGTGTTCAGTTTTGAATCCATGGAAAAATGTTTTTCATGTCTTACAAATCTAGTAAATAAGTAATAAGATGGTATAGTTCTAGGATTTAGGAATACAGCGAAGAACCAACTAAGAACCAAGAATGAGGAAGAGACTCCCAAATAAGAAGAGATTCTGATATTATTGATGTAAAAGAAAGAATACAGAGATTATCATGAATAATGAAAAGAATCGAACACCTTAAATCTCTAATCTGACCATATAGCAAGTTGTTGCTAACAACCTCTAATAGCTTCTTAATTGGAAAGTTTAATAGACTCAATAATTCTGTGTTACCACCTATTGACTTGAGGTACTGCTAATTAATTCCTGTCTAACCATCTTATTATCAACTAATTACAACCTAATTACATATTTTATTGATCTGCATCACAAGACGAGGGTGTGTGGAGAAGATATTGTTAATAGTAAAGTGGTGGGGAAAATTCTTTGAATGATGCTGATCATACGGTGACTACATAGCACATACACCATAACCGTAACAGAGTTACAATGAAAGCCTAGTAAACGGGAATCCTGAAAAAGGCAGAAAAAGTAAATGAAGAACCATTGAGTAGGTAAATCTCAACAATGTTGTAGAAACTAGTCAAAATACAGAAGGAAGAGGTGATGATAATTTCAATAATCAAGAAAGAAGAAATTATATAGGTCTAGGTCAAGGAAATTTCAGAAGAAGAGGATGCCGAAATTTCAACCAGAGAAGAGACAGTAATTTCAGAATACTCAATCAAGGCCGTGGTGAAAATAATTATGGAACAATCAACCGAAGAAGACATGGTAACAACAACCATGATAGAACAAATCTCAATTGCTTCTACTGTGGAAAGTTCGGACGTAGAACTGTAAATTGCAGATATAAACAACAGACGAACGGTAGCAAAAAGTCAATACCAATATATTGGTGAGAGTTTTAACAACTCACGAAGTTTATTTTTGGCCACTAATACATTTTCGAATGATGAAAATACCTAGTGTTTTAATACTGGGCGTAGCAATCACACCTGAGAAAAAGAACTAATTTTCTTCCTTTAATGAAACTGTGAAATATTCAATGAAATTTGGAAACAACAAAAATAATTCTATCAGATTGAAGGATGGTTCTCAAAATTTTATCTCTGATATTTTCTACACTTCTAGTCTTCATTATAATTTATGAAGTATGGACAACTATTAAAGAAAGATTACAATATGCAGATTTATCATGACTATTGCACGTTGATTGACAAGAATGGAAGATTCATTGTTGAGGTAAAGATGAGTCCCAACCATCTATTTCCTTTGAAAATTGATCATGAAAAACCCTCGTGCTTAAGTTCTGTTATTTCAAATGATGATTGATTATGACATGCGTTTAGGACATTCTCTCTTTTCTTGATTAAACTTTGTGTCAAGAAAAGAATTTGTTTCTGACTTGTTCATTATAAGAATTCCAAATGGAGAGTATTTAAGACATGTGAGATTGAAAAGAACAGGAAAGTCTTTGAGGGGGAAAATGCTGCTGGAGATAGTTCATTCAATCAGTGAGTGAATTAAAATATTTGAGAGTGCTCTTCCTCTCCTGCTCCTTTCCACGTGCGTGTGAGGTTATTGCTTTTAATTTTATTGTTTACACTTGGCTTGTTTAGACATGCATAAATTACTACAATAAAAATATTGCAGCAAACTCAATGCAGACTCACCTGGTGTCGAAAGATCAAGTAGGCAAAACCAAAGAAGACTACAACGAACGGGAGAAGAAAAGGTGTGACTGGAGCATATACATGCCCCAGCACGAAATATAACTGGATGCGAGGTTCAGATGTAGCAAATTCCAAGCATCCAGGATCCATAGCATTCTCTCTGTCTTGCTCCGTCTTCACCAATAATGCATTTTTCAGGTGGAACGTAATTAACGGAGATAACCTGAGAATCTCAGCAGCTATTCCAGCCCAACCATCGACCATTACGTATGTGATGAAGAATGTGGCTTTCATGGGGATTGTACTGCCAACAGTTTTTGTGAACCTGCAAATTAATATTCCATGTCAGATGCTGCCAATCTCGGTGTCCAAATAAAAGTTATCCAAACTAAAAAAGCTCAGAACCCACTCTGTAGAAGGCTGATTAATAAACTGATGAAGTTGCTGAAATGCTGTTCCTGTTACTATACTCCCAAGGAATACATTGACGAGAATAAAGAAGTAATATTTGGAAGCTGACCTCCGATCCAAAGCTGAAAGGGAATTAAAACCTTCCACTTTGGACATCCCCATGAGAATTTTTGGAAGCACCGCAAGAAATATCTTTAATGCTATCCCTGGAAGAAACCCTTGAATCACAGACTTCACAGATGGGCTGCAACGAAGTAACTCAGTGCATGAAACCAAAGCCATTGCAGAAAGGAATGTCGCTTTTCAAAACAATAAAAATTGCATAGTAAAGAGCACAAACCTTGCAAACACCTAAGTAGTTTACTAATTCACTCAGTAAAAGTTTTCAGTATCAACTTAATAATGAAAACCATACTAAATATCTTTGTGGAATTGCATTAAGATTTATCTCAACAAAAAATTAATACTCCAAATGAATATAAAAAAATTAAATTTCATGTACTATAGTAAAAATTTAAACTTTAAATAAGAAATTATTATCATTATTGAATATTTATCGAATTTATAATACATTGTTTATGATTTAATTATGCATAAAAAGCTTCTTTTTTTTTTTTTTATGCGAATGCATTGATATACACATAAAAAAATCACACTAAACTAGTATTCACTTTACAAACAATAATTAATTAATTTAATATTTGAATAGCATATATATCACTTTAACCTTGTTATTAAGAAATAACAACTTTGTTTTGGTAAAAGGAAATAACATTTTCTTTTTAGTTTTTAAAGTAAATACCAAAATGGATGGCTTTTTGTTAATTTAAAATTAAAATATCTTTACAATGTTGTAAACTGAATTGATTTGTATCCCTAATTTTATAAACTAATTTGGTGTGTTATCTATAAATAATTAAATTTTTAAATTATATATAAAGAATATTGTTATATTCCTATTATTGAAAACAGAACTATAATTAAATAGTCTGCGGCATAAATTGCAATGTACTTCAATATCAAATCGCTGCATTTAATTCACCCAGAAGAATTTGCTTCATGTATCTCCCTCAAAAGCATTAACATACATTGGGTTGTTTACAGCATTCAATTTAACTGGTAGTTAAGATTTCAGGCACTTACTTTTCAATTATTGGTATACTAATTATTAGCAAACAAGATTAGTATACTAATTACTACTGTAACTGGTATGAGATTGAGATCACTTACTTTTCAATTATTGGCTTCAAGAAAGGAAAGACCTTCATAATTGACTCAATGTTGGCCAGAGATTGGACCAATGCTATTGGTATCATAAAGAAAAATGTTAGGAAAAATAAAGCAACAGTCATAAGCAATCTTCTCATGTTGAGGTCGAAATATGGAATGGCAAGATTTTCCCAGAAGACATCCCGAGGCTCAGGAGCCCATTCCGTGAGCCAAATAGTAGGATCACTGGTTTGTTGAGTTTGAGCACACACAGCAGCCCCCCATCGTGTTTTGAATGAAACAAAAGCTGCAGGAATAACAGCATCTGGATTTTGAATAACATTTTCTCTTTCTTCCGCTTCCTGTTTCAAATGATATTAAAATGGTTTTAGCCACAGTGCTAACACTTCCATCTAATCCAATTTCTTCAAAGCACGATAGTCATTATCTCCACTTAATATAACAATGATATCCATTTACCATAATTTGATTACCCCAAATTATTATAAAAGTGATAAGAGTTGGCAAGATGACTTGATAAAGAAAATCTGTAAAAAGACACTAAATTACAAAAGGCGTAAGAAGGGTGGCATTGATGTATCCAGTGTATAATTTTATCAGTACTTACTTGTTTGCTCAGTTTGTCAATTTCTGCAGTATAATGATCAATAGCATCAACTTTATTCCCCAATAAACCCATGAAACCTGTCTATAGATAAGAAATCAAATGGTGAAACATAAAAGGTTATTAGTTGATGCCACCTTATGGCTATTCTCGTGAAAAAGAAAATGCCAAACGGAGGTCTCTTGTGCTGAAGTTAGAAAAAGTAATTTAGTAGTAAATCGTGAAAAGAAAGCTACCCGAGTAATTGGCCTCGTGGAAGGATTTCTTTCGTATTTGTTTTGGTAATAAATATACCAGTTTTGTAATTTCTTCTTCTCTGCAACTATTAATGCAAGCTTGTTCGCATTATAAACAACCTACCAATATAATAAATCATTACTGTTACACAAGAGGAAATCGCAAAAGTAATACAAATTCAAGATTCATAATAGAAGATCCTCGATAGGTTGAAGTAAATCTCGGTAAATTACAAATCATAATTCCTAAGAAGAAGCCAAACATGTTAAAACGTTGGCTTTAACCAGTTAAAGATATGATTTAACTATTAATTATATGATTTTATTAGATTAAAACTAAATATCACTATAACATATACTAAGATATATTTAATATATAAGTAAAATTTTATTTTATTATCTTAATTATTTATTTATATATATATATATATATATATAATTCTAAATTAATTAGTGTTAATTTTGGAATATAGAAATTAAGATTCATTTCCTTATTTTTTTATGAAGATAAGATTTTGCTTTTTCTTAATATTTTTTTAGAATGTTGGGGGATTTTAAGAATATTTTGTTGTTTGAAAAGAAATAAACCATTACTCTAGGAGCTTCATACCTTAATTAGAATTAAGGAGTTTCAAAAGTTTTAACATTTAAGACATTTAATAATGAAGTTGGGTTGAATGTCTCAATGTTCAAAATCAAGAGAAAAGAAGAAAAAAAATTAAGAATTCATTATAGAAAAGGCATAGGAGAAGAATGAGTCAAAATTATATAATTGTTAGAGGAGAGATTACATAAAAAAAAATTGTGTAGAAAGGGAAAGAATTTCTTTATTTTTGTTAATATGTAGACATGATAGTTTCATCCAATAAATAATTATGAGTCTATACGAGTGTTGATGATATCTAAGATTGTGACATGTGAGTGAATGAGGTTTGATGGAGTTGGAGAAATGGAATTTTTTAGATGGTGATAGTCTAAAAAAACTCGAGTTTTGTGATAAGTGTATACTGGACAAGTTTCATATTGAAGTTTGAGGCTGATATCCAATAGATCACTTGAGTATGTTAATGCGATAATTAAAGTCTATCACGAACTCAAGCTCATGATAAAAGGTTTTACTTTCTCGCTATCATAGATGATTTCTATATTTTGAAAAGTAAAATTGAAATTTTTTAGAAGTTCAAAGAATGGTACACTATTGACTTTTAATTTGTTTTAAAATAATTTAATGAGTTTTAAAAGAAGAAAGGAATTAAGAAGCATAAAATTGTCGTTGGAACTTTTTATGAGAACTTTTTATGAGATATATGTTTTACGGAATTAGTTTGGTTGAGACTTTTGGGGAGTGAAAATGATAAAGTGTAATCTATCTAATAAATGTCCATTGTAACGGAAGTGTGAAGGAGAAGGTTAACCGATTATTGCATTTTCATATGTCAAAAATGTTAAGTTAAAAACATGAATAAAAAGTATATTTTTATAGGATACGCTAAAAGGGTGAAGGGATTCTCTTCTATGTAAGTGCATGACCATTGGTGAAAAGATTTTTTTTTATATTTTCCTTCATAAAACCCGACATGATTCTTGTTCTTGTCAAATACTATGTGATTATATACTTTAGTGCATATATATGTTCTTAAGAAAACCCAACATCTATTCTCTCCATATTCGGGTCCCTTTATGTGATGGTTTATGTAAGCACATGAAGCAAGGGAAGTGATAATTCCCAAACAAAAGCAATACAAAAAAAGTATACACTTTTGACAGATTACTTATAATTGCAATTAAGCAACATACCTGATGCATCAGATAGTGATCAGGATGGTTGACACAAAAAAAATGTTCGATGTGCTCAGCGACTGTTTCATCGGGATCTGGGGGAACATTCCTTACCAAGACCTGTAATCAAAATGAGTGGTTACTACAAAAAAATATTCAGCTTGCTTCAGGACAGCTGGAAATCGGCTGCAACTGTGTTAGCTCAATTCTTCCAATAACAGAAAGAAAAACAAAACATGCATATATACAAAAGATAAATGAAAAGGATATAGTATTAAACATAGAAGGCAACTAGACAAGCATATGAAAAGGATAGTTTTGCTAGCAAGTCAGCTAAAAATACTAAACACAGATACTAACTTTCAAATCATCAATGTCCAATCAAACAAATACAAACTGAAAGACTATGCATCGCGTTTAATATTTAACATAGAAGACAACTAGACAAGAATCTGAAAATGATAGTTTTGCTAGCAAGTCTGCTAAAAATACTAAAATACTAAAATACGGATACTAAGTTTTCGATCATTAATGTCCTATCAAACAATACAAGCTGAAATACTAGTATCATGTTTAATTGTAGAATGCATGTCATGAAAATAGGCAGGTAGAAATCCCCATGCATGTTCATGGCAGCCGGTATTTGCCGGCACGCGCACACCCCCTGTCATAGTGTAATAGAATATTAGCATTAGATTCCGATTTTTTTTAATAATTCTAAATGGATGCAACCGAACCTGATATTTTAACTAAATTCCCTCCTTTGAATTACACGAAAAAATATTTAGTCAAATGTTGGATCTACTTATCGAGAACATTTGAGGGAGAAGAACATAACATGTCAAAGAAATATAATGGTAACTCAGCCACAAAATAAAACACAAAATCACTTGATGTTCAAATAATATCAACTTCCGTAAATATGAGAAGTCGCTCATTTTATACCGGCAAGAAAATGTATTTGTAGGAGCTAGAGCACCATAAATGCAGAAATTTCGGTACCAATTTTTTCAAAGTTTTTTTTTTTTTTTTTCCTTTTTCATGAACGGTAGTGAAGCAGCAAAGGGAGCTTAGTGAAAATAAGACCAACTTACACTAAATTGGTCCGGACGACGACTTTCAGCTGCCAAAAAACGCAATCTCATTGCTGCTATAATCTTGTATTCCTTGTAGAGACTGTAGCATGTCCAAGATGAGAAGACATATGACATTACAATATGCGCCCAAAACCTGGAACAAAATTAAGGGTGAGAAAAAAAAATGTAAATATTCAAATTCACTTCATATTATCCAAATCTAATACATACATATATATATATATATATATATATTAATCGACCCATTTCAAATTCAAACACATATTTTTAAATTTTAAATCAATTCTAGCTAAATTGAATATGGATTGAATATTTTTTCATTTTAAAAATCTAAAATCAAGCTTCATCTCAAGAAATTATTTGGTCAAAATAATTTTTTATTATTTTCTGATTATATATTTTTTACTCAGAATTGTAAAGAGTCTATTTCATCAAGGCATTTTTGAATTAACTTCGACGCATCATCAATCATTGTATTAACGAATCTTATTCCCACGTGAATCATTATTTACTTTCTAAAAATTAATATTATAAAAATAAGAAAATTTCAACAAATAATAAGTTATTGTATTAAATAAACACACATAGAATATAAATAAGTGTTGATATTGTCACAAGATCATTTAATGAGAAAAAAAAATCGTAAGATCCAATAATTATACAATGAAAAAGAATAATACATAAAGGAAAAAAAACCTTCAATTATAATAATTAAACACGTATATCCTCTTATTCAACCTATATCATAGTAGCCTCTCCAATAATTAATATATATATATATATATATATTAATTATTTAATAAATATCAAAACTAAATTAGCTTAAAAGAAATTTAATTTAAACTTCATATAAAATAACATTAATTTAAATAATTAAATGGATTTAAAATTAATTGAATTTAAATTATATTTAAAAATAAATAAATAATTTAATCTAATGATCTAATTTTATATCCAATTTATTTTATTGGATCTAAATCTAAATTGGATTTTTAAAAACTCAACCCATATATGCATCCTTACAGAAGATAACATGAAATTTCGAAACATCAAGTGCAAAGCAGGCAGATTATATATATATCCTGAGATTCAAGACACAAAATAAGAGTAGGAAACCCTACTATTGTAAAAGAGGAAGAGGAAGTTAACTCAATTCATATTGAAACTCTAAGTTTCTGGTTTTCTTAATAAAAAGGCAAAGATCAAAGTTGCAATGACGTTCCCAATGCAACCAATAACTTCTTCAATTTGTTAAGAATCCACATTGTTAGAGCAAGAGAAAGAAACTCAGAGCTAGGATAAACTGTCATAAGTATCATCTCACCTATCTGATCCAAATGGAATGTTTGATATTGAAATCTTGTCAATATCGCTAAATGTCAAATTCTTAGCTCCTGGTGTTTCCAATGAATTCCCAGTCCAGTTAACAGGAACCAAAACCATAAAAGCAAGCAGGGTAATTGGGGCAAATATTTTGACCCTGTATAGTATTCCCATCAGAGAAAAAAATATATCAAAAAAGAAAAAGGATCAACCATTTAAATAGAAGACAGTATATCCGATATTGACGTCTCTTTTAAACTAAGTCCATGAGTACATATGTAAAATTTCAATATGATACTTGGCGCACAACTCACCCAAGAAGATATATCCGAATATACACTGCTGAGTCAAGGCCTGCATGATCAATAAGTTCAGGTTCTGGCATATGCAATGCTGCAGGCATCCAGTTCAGAAACCTGATATAGGTCCTGAAGTCCAAGTTAACAAATTTCTTTACCGCTGTTGAACCTGTTGGACTGCCTCTTATCCCTTTGAGATACCATTTTGGGAAGTAGACCCGATCATTAAATGGCTGAAGTCTCAATATTGCAAATGCTAACAGGAATACCAATGCAGACAACAGATTGATGGCTGCCGAAACGCTAATATCCGCAATAGTCGCCATTCTCTTCTTTCTTAAGGCTTAATCTGTATCATATACGAACATCCCAAATTGGCTTCCATTTTCCAACTAAGTCATACTATATCTTATATATTTATCCACATCTAAATCAATAACTTCATAATTTATTATGAATATTATCACAATCTCAACCACGTAAATGGTTATAAACTGCATTTTTCCTGCATTCTAAAAAAGCCAAATTTGAACAAAAAATTGTTTAGTTTACTTTTTCCACCACAATGAGCCACAATAACCAAGCATCAATGTCGTAGTTATGTATTCAAGCATTCAACTGATATACGATGAACTAGAGAAAGATTTAGAGAAAAGAACCACTGTTAACTGCATCTTATCCAGCAATTAATAGAGAAGTCAAAATTCAAATTATAATATAAAACAATAAGTTCATAATTTATTACACAAAATGCATGCATTTTATCACAGACCATTCATTACTAACAGCATTTAATTCAACACTTTAGAGGAACCAAATTTGAATTAAACGTAGTTCTTCTCTAACTGGTTTCCATTTTTCACACCACAATGGTCAAAAAGTTACACCGCAGCAAGCCACGTACACTTTATAGTTATGTATTCGAGTTATCTAAACCAGGGCAAAATTCAGATTAAAGGAGAACAAATAAAACCTATTACATCTAAATTTTTCTCTAAGTTTCTCTCTATCTCTCTAGGTCACATCATCTAGAGTTAAGGTGTCCGTTAACCTTTATTTAAACCAATAACTTCTTAATTTATCATACCTGTACATGCATTTTATCACAACCTCCACCATTATTAATGGCATTCTATCTCTCACATTAGAAAAGCCAAATTCAAATTATAAATCAATAACTTCATAATTTATTAGACAAATTCAGGCATTTTACCACAATCTAGACGTTGTCAACAGCGTTTAATCCTCCACTAGGAATCATTTAAAAATTATTCTTCTAGGTTCCACTTTCCACACCACATCGATCTACAAGTTACACGCATCAATCTTGAGTCGAGTCATAGCTATATATTCAGGCGTTGAACTGTTCTCCAATGAACCAGAGCAAAATTCAGATAAAAGAACCAGGGAAACAAGAGAACCTAACCTATCAATGTCATCAACTTCTACTATTGTCTAAGCTAGCATGCACAGCAAGAGCAACGATTAGCTCCATTGCAATTTCCAGAAACGTTCAAAATAAGCAAACGTGTAAACCTTACACAAGAGATTGAGAATTGGAACGGGAAGACGTACATTTATGAGACAGTTTCACGGTGAAAGCCTCTGTCCGGCGACGAATCCTGAATCTGAAGGCATGTTCGGTTGAGAGGAAAATAAAAGCCGTGGCTACGCGGTGGTTTCCGTGATTTGCAAAACGAGAAGAGAGCAAAATTTGTTTGTGGAGGTGTCCAAACAGCAGCGAGAGAAATGGGAAGTGAATTTTGGTTTGCAGAGAATGAATTACGCTCTTCGCACGCAGAGAAAGAGAGGGATTGTGTTGGCGCCAAAAGGTTCGGAGGCATGTCAAATACTTACCATCCTTTTTTTACGTTTTCTTTTTTCCACTTTGGATTTGGACTCACACCGCTTACTCACTTACCTTCGATATAGGGAATTGAAAAAAACCCAAATGCATTCCCAAATACAAGTTCAAATATGGTTTTCGTAATTATATGCTTTTGTATACTATTTAATTCCTACACATATTTTTCCTAGTTTATATTATTACTTATAATTAGGTTAATACTGAAAATAAAATATATTATATAATTAAGGTAGTAAACAGTATTTTAAATTAAGGTAATTATAATTTTTAATCATATAATTTATTTAAGTAATATATTTGTTAATGTTAGGAATTTAAAACTAACAAATATTTATAAAGAAAGTAGAAACAGAAGAAACTATATTTATAGGATTAAAAATATATTTAAATAAAAAATATTTGATGAACTTTATAGTAACCTTTGATATTTTATTAATTTTATTAGTAGGAACTATTATTTTAATCAATAGAGTACATAGGATTAATATTTATTTTTATATAACAAGTAATTGTAATGGCTTCATGTCGTTTTTCTTTATTTTTCAACATATCAACAAATATTCTTATGATTATTATGATGTTATGAAAATATTTTTTAATGTTTATTTTTTACTTAAAAAAATGGTCTTTTTAGAAAATTGAAAGTATATATTTTTTAAAATTAGATTATCATGTTTTAAGTGATTTTTATTTTCATGAAGAGTGAAAGGATATTTCATGAAAGGGTGAGAAAAAGGTTTAATATATGACAAAATGAATTGTAACAAAAGATTAAGAAAAAAAAATTATGAGTATTGACATTTAATATAAATATTTTAACTCTATTTTGAAATAAAAAATCATTTGCAAAAAGGGTAAATTAAATTATGATTTACAGTGAAATTAACTTCGAGGTGTCTAGTAAGATCTATGGAAACAAAATTAAAGTTTATGTATTTACAAAATTAAATATAATTTATGGATAATTATGATAAAATTAGAATTTAAAATGTATATTTATGAAAAGGTGAAATTTTAGAAAAGTGAGGGTAGGGTTGGGGGAGAGGGTTAGTGCTCTCTTAATAATTTTCTTTATGAAGTATTTTACTGAATAACTTTACATTCATTAGTTTTATTTACGAAGTCATGTTTGGTAATTAAATAACTTATTTACATTTAATAGTTTAACCTTTTTGTATGTAATACAGAGGCTTTCTTTATTTTTTTTATATAAATTATTAAAGTATATTTTGTAAAAATGAATAAATTTTGATTTTTTTCATTGTATATCTTTTGTTTTTCTTAAACCTAAAATTCACTATTTTTTAATCTTAATATTGCATGACAATGGTTAACTATTTACCTGTGTTAAATAAAAAGATAAATAATTATTTAAAATAACACATAATAATGTTGTAATATAAATGACACCTAAAATACTCTTAAAATTAGTATAATAAATATTATTTATTTATCTTAAAATAAATAGAGTTTAAAAATAGTTTTTTTTTTAATAAAAAAATTGTTTATAAAAACTAAAACTAAAATAAATAAAGTTTATAATGATTAAAAAAATAATGTATATTTTAATAAAAAAAATAAAAACTTGAGAACTAAAAATATATCGTGTAAGAATATATTACTTCAAAATCATTACCTCATCTGAAGCTTCCTCTTCTCTAAATTTGTTTCTTTCTGTCAAATTTTATTTCTTCCTTTCTCATCCTTTTTAAGATTGAAAAGTATCAAACTGAAGTTTGTAAGAAGTAAATTATTTTTAATCGATTGAAGTTTTCTTTGGGTAAGTTTTCAGCACTCAAATCTCCTTAAGGCTAATTCGTAGAGTGTTTGCATGTGCGTCTTAATCCCTTTACATGTGTCATTTTCTCAATCAATGTTGTTGTATGTAAGCTTAGATTCTTAGAAATGTAGTGGGATTGTGAATCAGGTACTTTGACAATCAGTTAAAGCACTTGAAATTTTGTCAGGTGAGAAGGAGTCAAGGCATAGTTGGGTTCCAAAAATCAGGTAAGGGAAGTTAATTTTGAAATTAATTTCTGTTAACCCATAGAATTGATTCAAATTGAGGGATAGAACTAAGTTTAATTGAATTAATGGATCTGAAATTTTGGATTGGAATGAATGCATGTTGATAGACTAGCTGATTTTAGTCATTGGCTTGATTGTGTTGATTTTTTTGTTTGTGTTGAGTTTGGTTGTATGGAATACAATTTTGATGTGATAGTTTGATACCTATTGTTGGTGTAGGTTGGCCATGTATAAATGAATTTGTCATGAATTATAATTGTTTGGGTTGTTACTTGGATGAGTAGTGGAGAGAAATTGTGAAGATTGAAGTTTTGTTTTGGGTAAGTTTTCAGCACTCAAACCTCCTTAAGGCTAATATGTGGAATGTCTGTATGTGGGTCTTAATTCCTTTGCATGTATCATCCTCTCCATCAATGTTGTTGTATGTAAGCTTATATTCTTAGAAATGTAGTTGGATTGTGAATCAGGTACTTTGACAGTCAGTTAAAACACTTGAATTTTTGTCCTGTGAGAAGTAGTCAAGGTATAGTTGGGTTCCAAAAATCAGGTAAGGGAAGTTAATTTTGAAATTAATTTCTGTTAATTCATAGAATTGATTCAAATTGAGGGATAAAACTAAGTCTAATTGAATTAGTGGATCTGAAATTTTGGATTGGAATGAATGCATGTTGATTGACTAGTTGATTTTAGTCATTGGCTTGGTTGTGTTGATTTTTTGTTTGTGTTGAGTTTGGTTGTATGGAATATAAATTTGATGTGGTAGTTTGATACCTATTGTTGGTGTATGTTGGCCATGTATAAATGAATTTGTCATGAATTGTAATTGTTTGGGTTGTTACTTGGATGAGTAGTGGAGAAAAATTGTGAAGATTGAAGTTTTGTTTTGGGTAAGTTTTCATCACTCAAATCTCCTTAAGGCTAATCTGTGGAGTGTTTACATGTGGGTTTTAATTCCTTTGCATGTGTCATTCTCTCCATCAATGTTGTTGTATGTAAGGTTAGATTCTTAAAAATGTAGTTGGATTGTAAATCAGGTACTTTGACAGTCAGTTAAAACACTTGAATTTTTGTCCTATGAGAAGGAGTCAAGGTATAGTTGGGTTCCAAAAATCAGGTAAGGGAAGTTAATTTTGAAATTAATTTCTGTTATCCCATAGGATTGATTCAAATTGAGAGATAGAACTGAGTTTAATTGAATTAGTGGATCTGAAATTTTGGATTGGAATGAATGCATGTTGATTGACTTGCTGATTTTAGTCATTGGCTTAATTGTGTTAATTTTTTTGTTTGTGTTGAGTTTGGTTGTATGGAATATAAATTTGATGTGGTAGTTTGATACCTATTGTTGGTGTATGTTGACCATGTATAAATGAATCTGTCATGAATTGTAATTGTTTGGATTGTTACTTGGATGAGTAGTGCAGAGAAATTGTGCAGATTGAAGTTTTGTTTTGAGTAAGTTTTCAGCACTCAAACCTCCTTAAGGCTAATGTGTGGAGTGCTTGCATGTGGGTCTTAATCCCTTTGCATGTGTCATTCTCTCCATCAATGTTATTGTATGTAAGTTTAGATTCTTAAAATGTAGTTGGATTGTGAATCTGGTACTTTGACAGTCACTTAAAACACTTGAAATTTTTTCTTGTGAGAAGTTGTGAAGGCATAGTTGGGTTCCAAAATTAAGTAAGGGAAGTTAATTTTGAAATTAATTTCTGCTAACCATAGGATTGATTCAAATTGAGAGATAGAACTGAGTTTAATTGAATTAGTGGATCTGAAATTTTGGATTAGAATGAATGCATGTTGATTGACGAGTTGATTTTAGTCATTGGCTTGGTTGTGTTGATTTTTTTGTTTGTGTTGAGTTTGGTTGTATGAAATAAAAATTTGATATGATTTTTTTATACTTATTGTTGGCATATGTTGGTCTTGTATAAATGAACCTGTCATGAATTGTAATTGTTTGGGTTGTTATTTGGATGAGTAGTGGAGAGAAATTGTGCAGATTGAAATTTTGTTTTGGGTAAGTTTTCAGCACTCAAACCTCCTTAAGGCTAATTTGTGGAGTGCTTGTATGTGGCTCTTAATCCCTTTGCATGTGTCATTCTCTCCATCAATATTATTGTATGTAAGCTTAGATTTTTAGAAATGTAGTTGGATTGTGAATCTGGTACTTTGACAGTCACTTAAAACACTTGAAATTTTTTCTTGTGAGAAGTTGTGAAGGCATAGTTGAGTTCCAAAATCAGGTAAGAGAAGTTAATTTTGAAATTAATTTCTGTCAACCATAAGATTGATTCAAATTGAGGGATAGAACTGAGTTTAATTGAATTAGTGGATCTGAAATTTTGGATTGGACTGAATGCATGTTGATTGACGAGTTGATTTTAGTCATTGGCTTGATTGTGTTGATTTTTTTTGTTTGTGTTAAGATTGGTTGTATGGAATAAAAATTTGATGTGGTTGTTTGATACTTGTTGTTGGTGCATGTTAGTCTTGTATAAATGAATCTGTCATGAATGATAAATGTTTAGGTTGTTACTTGGATGAGTAGTGGAGAGAAATTGTGCCGATTGAAGTTTTGTTTTGAGTAAGTTTTCAGCACTCAAACCTCCTTAAGGCTAATGTCTGGAGTGCTTGCATGTGGGTCTTAATCACTTTGCATGTGTCATTCTCTCCATCAATGTTGTTGTATGTAAGCTTAGATTCTTAAAAGTGTAGTTGGATTGTGAATCTGATACTTTGACAGTCACTTAAAACACTTGAAATTTTTTCTTGTGAGAAGTTGTGAAGGCATAGTTGGGTTCCAAAATTAAGTAAGGGAAGTTAATTTTGAAATTAATTTCTGCTAACCATAGGATTGATTCAAATTGAGAGATAGAACTGAGTTTAATTGAATTAGTGGATCTGAAATTTTGGATTAGAATGAATGCATGTTGATTGACGAGTTGATTTTAGTCATTGGCTTGGTTGTGTTGATTTTTTTGTTTGTGTTGAGTTTGGTTGTATGAAATAAAAATTTGATATGGTTTTTTTATACTTATTGTTGGCATATGTTGGTCTTGTATAAATGAACCTATCATGAATTGTAATTGTTTGGGTTGTTACTTGTATGAGTAGTGGAGAGAAATTGTGCAGATTGAAATTTTGTTTTGGATAAGTTTTCAGCACTCAAACCTCCTTAAGGCTAATTTGTGGAGTGCTTGTATGTGACTCTTAATCCCTTTGCATGTGTCATTCTCTCCATCAATATTATTGTATGTAAGCTTAGATTTTTAGAAATGTAGTTGGATTGTGAATCTGGTACTTTGACAGTCACTTAAAACACTTGAAATTTTTTCTTGTGAGAAGTTGTGAAGGCATAGTTGAGTTCCAAAATCAGGTAAGAGAAGTTAATTTTGAAATTAATTTCTGTCAACCATAAGATTGATTCAAATTGAGGGATAGAACTGAGTTTAATTGAATTAGTGGATCTGAAGTTTTGGATTGGAATGAATGCATGTTGATTGACGAGTTGATTTTAGTCATTGGCTTGATTGTGTTGATTTTTTTTGTTTGTGTTAAGATTGGTTGTATAGAATAAAAATTTGATGTGGTTGTTTGATACTTGTTGTTGGTGCATGTTAGTCTTGTATAAATGAATCTGTCATGAATGATAAATGTTTAGGTTGTTACTTGGATGAGATGCACAAATAATTATGTTGGTTTGTTTGATCCATCAAATTATTAGGAATAAGACACAAATTTAATTATTTTTAAACCCTTAAAATTGTATCTAATAATGAATTAGATTTAACAAACTCAATTAATTTATATAATATTGATGGAGTACAATATTGTTCACACAATATATTGATTTTGTTTTCAAATTTTAATAAATATGATTGATTTCAAATTATTTATAAAAATTTTATTATATTTAGGTAGGTGATATTATTTGTTTATTTTTTAATTATTTAGATAAATTATTACAACAATACTAAATTAAAGAAGATAACATAAAAATAATTTTATTAAATTTATCAATGTTTTAATGAAAAATATTTTTAAATGAGAATAAACTAAATCATTAATTTTCATTTGTTTAGAATTATCACAATGTTTTTACTTTTTGAAATTTAAATCTTTATAAAATATTAAAAATCTTTAATGAAATTGAAAACATATAAAATCGAATAATTAAATTTAAATTTATTAATTTTAGTTACTTCAAACTTTTAAATACTTTCTTAATATTTTAAAGTTTTTAGAATATTTATAAACATTTTTTAAAGGTAAAATAGAACTTAATGATTTTAATTATTTAGTTTTTTTAAAATTAGTATTTCTATCCACTTTAATTTTTATAATTTAAATATATTAAATATATTAAATTATTATAATTTTATTCTTAAATTTTTGAAAATGCTATAGATGTTTTTTTAAATTAAAGATAAGTGTGATTAAATTTAAATTAATATTTACTGACTTTTTTAAATTCTGAAAATTTTAAAGTATTTTTAAATTCAAAATAGTTAGATTTAATTAATAATATAACAAATTTTTTGAAAATGATTAATGTATAATTTTTCTATAATTTAGTGTATAAATTTGTTTATATATATATATATATATATTAGTGCATAGAAAATTAAAATAAATTTGCAGTTCATTTTGTTGTATAATAAAATAAGTCAAGTTAGTAACTCTATTTCTATGTGTGAGAGATTAAGGAAACTGAATATGGAGTTTCTAGCAAACTTTTTATTGAAAGATACTATCAAAATTAATAAACCATAGTCACTCGTTGTTGTGAATTGAAAAATTAAACGGGAAAATATAAATAATCAAATATTATTATTCATGTCATAAATTTATTAATTTTTAAATATTTTTTATTATAATTTGATGTAAAAAATAAAAAAGTTTAAATTTTGATGAAAAGAAATTAAAATTAGAAAATTAAAAAAAAAACTAATAAAAAGTAATTACAAAATATTTTGTGTAATACGAATGTGTTTGATAAAAAATTGAAACCCATGATAACCAGAAACACAATATTTTAAAACATCTTTCAAATTTTCTCAATCTTTCAAGTCTAATGAGAAACATGGTAGATGTAACGTAAATTTTGCATGTGTAGCATACAAATTTCAGAATATCAATTTTCACTCCTTATATATTTTTTTTGTGTGATTTTATTTTTTGAATTTTAAAAAAATTATAAAATTGATCTAATCCTTAATTCTCATATATATTTTTTTCGTCCAATTAAATTTTGAACCTAACATTCCTAAAATTACGATGAAAAATTTAATTAATTAACATGTAAAAAAGTGAAAGAAATAAACAAGTAAAATTGGGATTTACAAAAATTACAATTGAGTATGTTCATTAACATTGTGCATTTAAATTCATTTACTATATCATAAGTTTTTTACATTATACTAAATAATAAAATTATTGTAAACAATTTCTCCTGAAAGAAACAAATTATTTTTCATATTAATTCTATTTGACTGGAATAAAAAATTGAAAATAAATGTAATGTATTAAAGAAAGGATTAGGAAATTAGGTTCATTAGCATTGTGTATTTAAATAGTAACCACTGTATTATTTGTTATACTAAATAATTAAATTATTATTAAAAATATGTTTTGGGAGAAAAAAATTTATTTTTCATAACAATTCCATTTGACTGGAATAAAAATTTGAAAATAAATGTGACTATTAAAAAAAATTAACAAGCAGGTAAATTAAAAAAAATGTAAAAAGAAATTCTTAGAGTACTGAGATTAAATTAAGGTTTATTTGGGGAGTGATGACGTGGCAGAGGGAAGAAAAGAGGGTTTATACTTACATTTTTACAGTAAGCGCACAGAGTGCACGTTAGCGCACTTCACGGAGTGTGTGAATGCATATACTCAGAACCTCTCACACCCTAAACTAAGCCACCACCACACCGCTACCAGCAGCACCGTCTTCTTTTTCTTCTTCCTAGTCTCACCTAAAGAACTCTTCTCTATTCTCTCATCTCATGTTTTTCACTCTTATTCAAACTCTCTTCCTAATTAGGGTTTTCCCCATTCCCAATGCCTGCTAATTCTCTCTGCCAATTCCCAACCCTGCCAACTCTTTCGATCCTTCACCCAAGTTCCTTCGCCGTTCACTTTTGCGCTTCGATTCGGAGCGAATCGGGAGCCTGTTTCCTGCCATGCCGCCTAGTCGGAGGAAGGGCGGAAAAAAAGGGGCGGCCGCCGCCGCCGCTTGCAGTCAGTTTAAGGTCGGCGATCTCGTACTTGCTAAGGTTAAAGGATTCCCTGTTTGGCCTGCGACGGTGAGTGCTGCCTGCTAATTTTGAAGTGAATGCTTGAGTTTTTGGATTGATTGTGTTTTGCTGTCTAGAATATCAGTACACTCCCTTGGATTGCTTGTTTTTATGGTTCTCCTTTGCTGAAGTATGGTGTAGTGAAAAGTGCGTGCCTGGGATTAATCAATTGTTTTTTTTCTTTTAAGTGTATGTTGAATTTTGTTGAAGTTTTGGGGTCTGACCTTGATTATCTGGTTTGTCTTGGCTTAAGTATGGTTTAAGTGGTTGCCTAGTTTTGTTTCAATTAATCCTGATGGTTTTTTTTTTTTTTTTTTTTATGTATATGTTGTATTTTATTAAAGATTTTTGGGTCTGACCATGATTATGTAGTCTGCCTTTAGTTTAGGTTTGTAGTTATTCTGTCAAATTTTGATATTAATTGGCTTAATCAAATGATTACTGTGTGGAGATTTTAATGAATGACTTAGCTGGGACTTAGAGGCTCCCGGACTGGTTAGGAACAAATATATAGAAGGTAAGAGACTAGGAGGGACCATTATTTAAAAAATTTAGATCTTTGCTTTGCATTTACTATTGTCCTGCATAGCCTATATGTGTGTTATGGACAGTTGAACACTCCCTCCCCCCCCCCCTATTCTTTTGTATTTTATGAAGATTTTGTTTGCTGATGAAGTTATTTTTTATTCTTGGGGCAGGTGGATGAGCCGCATAAGTGGGGTTACTCTGCTGATCGGAAGAAAGTATTTGTTTACTTCTTTGGAACTCAACAAATGTACGTATTCAAATCCATGTCTCATTTGATTGAGTTGCTATTTTTATGCATATGGTGTTCATGTTAGATAAGGAAATGAATAAACATGATGAAATTTCAAACCAAGTTGCTTGAAATGATTTAGTATATATGTGACATCTTTAATATCTTGTTTGACCTAGGGATGTTGTAAGGTTTAATTGTGGTATTCTTGTTCATATTTCATTGATTTGGTTTTTGCTGGAAATAAGATAACATAAACACTGATTTTCCCTAATCAATTAATGCAAAGGTGATTCTTCAAAGTCTTAAGTCTCAAAATTTACAAGTATCTGGTACTGCTCCTGTTTTGTTTTTTTTTTTTTTACACTTCTTAGTCCCACATTTCATACTTGAATACTTCTGAAGTTCTCTTATTACCTTGCTCATGGTTTTTGACCAATTCCTATATTCTTTAAGGCTTCTTGTACAGTTTGTAAACTATAATGGGTGTTTAAGGTTAGCAAGAAGGAATTGCATCTGTCTAAATTATTGTGGTAATATACATAATGGGATAGTGTTTAGTTCTACTTCTTCTTTCTTTCTTTCTTCAATGGGTAGATCAAGTTTAGATGTCTGCTCCACAGGTTAATAGGATTTCTCCTTACCTAGGGTAGAGGTTTCAACAAAAAAGACTACATTTAGGTTCCATTTCTGATGATTCTCTATGAGATTCTGTATGAGTTGGATCCAATGACTGAGCACGCTATTGAGTGGGGCTGGACTTTTCTCTACTCAAGTTCACATGGAGTGATTCTTTGGGCTTGGGGACAGACATTGTATGTTTTTCTGTATATGTAGGAAGAGATACGGTTAGTTTGAGTGAATAAGGAGTTGTTTGAGAAGCAGATGGAAGATTGGAGATTAGAAAGCATAAGAATAAGAAGGTGAAGTGTTGATAACTAAAGTTGTTTTACATCATTGGACTTCTTCTGCTGACAATGTGAAGAATCCTATTATGAGAGAGATTCACAAATGTAACATCTATAGAAAACAGATTTTTATGCTAGAAATGCACACTTGAGATCTTAAGGATCAAGTTTGCTGCCTCAATGTTGTTTATGAGCAAAATCAAGATAGTAAAAAATTCCTGAAGTTATGTGTTTGCAAAATTTGGAATATAGGAATTTAATTTGAGTTGTTGCAATGAGGATAACTCAGTGTTATCGATGTCATATAATGGAAAATATCGGAAACCCTTAAATTCTTTACTAAAACATATCATATGCCATAATGGGTTATGGCAGAAGCATTGCATAAAAAAAAAAATACAATAGATACATATAGATAAATAAAAAAAATGCAAAAATAATGAAAGACAGCCATATAATAAATAATAATACAAGTCTAGATATTTGAATAACTATAAAATGAAAGAAAAACACTATCAAGTTCAAGTTTAAGTTCAAGACTTAAATAATGACAAAACATAAGACATATGTCATAAATTTCTAATTATTTGGCTTTGCCTCAATCCAAACATAACTATTGTGAATGTTATCCAATGTGGCATATACCTCCCCTCTGCCCCCTTTAGAGAACGACTTGTCAAAGTTAAGTAATTATTTAGAATTATGTTATCAAATTCCAATTCATCCTCAACCCCAAATTAAATCTTCTCTCTACCCTTCCTTCCTGTTGAGGTTGAAGTTACACCTGCACCTTTCTTAGGAGCATGAGAAGATCCAATAATACCACCACTTGATGGTTGCTTTCTATTATTGCTTTCTTTTCTCCTTGTATATATTGTTGGCCCTCCAACCTCTGAAGCTTCATAATCAATTGCCCAATTAAGAGTAGGATCATCATAAAAAATCAATCCATTCCCCCATCTTCATTATCATCATCATCCATTTGTCCCACTAACCACTCATTGCAGTCATCAATGTCATTGGGTACAATAGGATCAATTTCATCTCTAATATTGTGCGTTTGAACAAGCTGTTGGTTATACTTGATGTAAACCAAATCATGCTATTTTTTATGGTCAAATCTATTTCTCTTTTTTGATTAAATCTGCATTATGAATAAGTAAAATGTTAATTAGTTTCTTCCTACTTTCTGCAAAAAAAAATAAAAATGAAATGAGTCATGAACAATAATTATTACTTGTTCAAATATACTCGAATTCCGTTTGCATCCTAATGAGCTACATGTTAAGCTTAAAATCTTGATTGCTAGCTTTTGCAAGTTTAGAGTTGTGTGACCATGATTCTTCCAACATTGAGCTATAAAAACAAAGAAAATAACTTAAATTTAAACATTATAATGCAAAGCAATTTAGGATGTGTCTCACTAAGAGCTGTAGTTTTCCTAAATTTTTTGGCAAAGTCATCCCCAAATAGTCTACTTCCACTCATTAGAAGGGGCAACTTATTTAATTTTTTTGTTGCACATCTTTATTTTGCGCCAACCTCTTGATGATAGAATATATTTCCGGGTTGGAATAAAAGAACTCTAAGTTCTAGAAGTGACCAGCTGCATGCAATGGGTGATGAAGTTGGCAAGTCCATCTATTAGCAAGGTTGAATGATAAGCTGCTTGGTATATAAAACAACCGACATGTTGATGCACTGCTGCCCTCAAATTTTTGTTTTAGTTTCTCTTATTTTCTCTTTCCTATTGCACGGATTGGATTTCTACTAAACACATCCATTGGCCCTATTTTACCATCATTCTTTCTCCCCTTAAAATTACTAGCTATTGAAATTTCAACTTTATCTACACTTTCTTTATTATCATTAATCACATTATCTATAGGATTTTCAGAGGTGGCTGCCTTCTCTCTAAATAATTTCCAAAGCTCTGACGTTTTTGGAGTCTTGGTGCAAGATGTAACTTTTCCCTTCTTAGTCATTAGATGTTCTTTGGCTCTAATAATTCCCCCTTTCATAATTTTCCCTTAATAATTACATACAATAGTGTTGACGTTTGATTGATGAAATGAATGACTATACTTCCAACCCAGGTCATTCTTGTTAGACGTTCTTGAATTGCGTTGTCCAGTTGCCATTGGTGTTTCTGGAAAGTAGATGATCATGTGTTTCAGATATAAACAGAATGAGTATTGAGTACAAAAGAAGAAAAAAAAAAAAAAAAGAAATTGGGGAGGGTGGGTGGCGCTTAACAAAGAGGAAATAGAAAAAAATAAAATAAAATGTGGACCTTGTAGTGGACGATGAGGATGCTGCAGTGGGATGAACCGATAACTGAAATGGGTTGATGAACATGGAGGCAGCAATGGAATAGGCCCTGGTGGCATCAGCCTGGTTATGTTTTAATTTTTTTTTTGGGTTTGGGTTAGGTTATATGACCCAACTCTTTTTTTAAAAAAATGACTAACTGGGCTGGGTCGAGTGTAAAACTCAATAGAAACCAGGAAAGAAAAGAAAAGAAAACTAGGATTACATGCCTTGGGTTGGTTTGCCTGATCTGAAGCTTCTTCTTCCTTTCAAAGACCTGCGCCACATGGAATTGTAATTTTTGACAATATCGTGCTGTGATGTCCAAAGTGGCCATGATGGGCTGCCATGGAAAATCTGATTCACCACTGCCTTGTCGTGGTGGCCAGTGACAAAACTTTTACCGCAATCCAACATGGTTGCCATCTCTGTTTTTTTATAACACTGGGTACAAACATTGATAAAGGATATGAACCTTCCTCCTCCTTTAACATTTGAAATTTCAGAGGATTCTCAAACATTTGTATGCTTCAAAGAAAAGAGTGTTCTTGAAATTTGTTGACAACAGGAAAAATGTACTCTATGATTCTTTCCAAGCTCACAAGATTCACAATGCAATGTGTTAAAGTCCACATTCTCGGGCAAAGCAGGAAGCATAGATTTCTTCAAAAGGAAAGGTTTATGACTAAGTCTGCAATGCTTTAACCACACTTAGTTCACACTAATTTTTGAGATATTTTAGGCAGAACAAAGAAGGGAGAACTGAGAACTCTAGATGTAATTTCTGGTATGGAAAAGACTTACCCTCTCAGGAACTTGAAATAAATTATGCAGAATAGAGAGCTGCCTTAGAATAGAGAGCTGCCTTAGAACAGCCTCTCACTAGTTTTATTTATACAGAAATATCATGTACAATCAATGAGGGGGAAGAGTGATAAACAAGCAAGGGTACACCTAGGAGTAGATACAGATAGGTACACAAAAAACAGCTTTTTAATTATTCTTATTCTACACCTATTCTAACACAGGATAATGTAGTTGATTAGCATATCCAATTGTTGTTCCTGACATGTTGACGTTTCTTGAAATGCTCTAGAATTAGTGGTTTTTGGATCACAAATGACATTTTTTAATGGTAGTGTTGACAAGAGATCATTATTATTTCCCGCCTTAACCATAATGGACTTTCCATCAGCAGCAAAGATGGAGTAATTATTAGAACTAGGCTTTGTAGGTTTTATAAATTTGTGTAGAGTGAGTCACTTGGCCATGTACAGCTGAATCTATGGTTTATGTCACTGGAACTGGATAATGAACAGTAAAGTACTGCAAATGTATTACAGGTACACGACTAGTCACTTTTACATTATTAGCACAAGACTTTCTTTAAAGTGATCGAGGCATGAAGCATGTGAGAAAGAGAATTTGATATGTGGGAAGGTTTTTTGAGAGAACCAATAACTATGAATTAGACACTTACCTGAATGAGCAACAGTGCTTGAGCGGCTGTTAGAGTTTCAATTTACAGCTTTTCTTCCTGTCCTTTGTTGAGGAAGTTGAAGGTTCCACTTCCTTTTCTGGGCTGTTGTAGAGTTAGCTTTATTCTGCCTTTGTTTTATCTAGTTTAATTTCCCTGGTGTTCATTTGCTTTGTTGCAGTAATTATACCATAAATTATCTTGGTTAAGGGTTTTTACTTGGTTTTGGTCTGGACCATGTTCATTTTTCTCTCTGCAGTAGTAGCTGCTGAATCAATGTTGGATTGAGAGGCAGAGGTATTCAATCCAGCATCTTAGTATCTTAGACCAGCCAAGAATTCGAAACTCAAGCTCTTCTGACTTAAAAGTTTGATTGACTTCTTTTGATTTCAATTCCATATTCTGGTAACAAACCATTCTTACATGAAATACTATGTAACAAAAAGGTTACGTAGTTTGGTATGAACAACCCTTGCCTTAACATATAGATTATAGCCACATTTTATGCTTTCAAATAAGTTTTTTGGACGTGTCTCGTATGTATTTGATATCTCAAGTTGTATAAAATTCTGAGATACCTCTATCTGCATTGAGTTCAGCTACTGGTTGTGATGATAGTATCCTCTATTTCCTGTGTTTCGAATTTCTCATCTTTACTCTAAGGTTGTCACAGATGATGAAGCCTCTGCTTCCCATTTAAAGTTAGCACCAATCTTGTCCACTGTTATATAATTTTTGCCACCCAGATGTACAGCAGTCCTCAATTTTGCTAGGCTGAAATTGGACTATTTAGAGGGGTTCTAGAGAAAAGGCTGTTGCACCAGAGCTCCTGTAAAGGCTCTCATAGGATGAGCAGTAGAGGTTCGGGAATAATTTTCCCATATTTGATTATAGGCTTTCTCCGATAATTGAAAATAATTGATAACTACAAGGTACAAATTTCTACGTAGTTGCTGATAGATGGCAAATTTCTACATAGTTATTATACCTCTGAAAATATACGAACTAGATTGGATATGATTAAATAAGGTATGATGTGAGTTAATATTGATTAAATCATTGTACGATCATACATAATTAGGGAATGAAGTGATTACACAAACTCGAAGGGGGAAGGATAATAAATAAGGTGTTGAAGTTTTAATTTCTATTGCTTAATTGATGATTTCATTGAATGAATGTGCATTGTTTGAATATGTTTTATTTTTAAGCTAACTGTAAGACTTTTTGTAACTGTTTTGCATTGGGGATCTCTCTCTTAACATTTAGTTATTTCCCCATGTACAAGCCTTAATTTTCTTCATCTTGCAAGTTGTCTTAGTTTGGAATGCCATTTTGTTTTGTAGAGCATTCTGTAATCCCGCTGATGTAGAAGTATTTACTGAAGAGAAGAAACAATCTCTTGCTAAACGTCCAGGAAGGGGTGCTGATTTTGCACGTGCGGTAAAGGAGATTATTGAAAGGTATGAAAAGTTGAAGTGTGAGAATCTAGATGATGACACTAGCTCTGATGGTGAAGTTGCCATTGCAAATTTGTCAAATCCACTTGATCCACCTGCAAATGAATGGTTAAAAGATCACATTGAGGCTCCTTTGGCAAATAATGCACAAATGAAATCATCAAATTGTGTGATTGACAGACCTGAGGTAGTTTGTGCAGCTGAGGATGCTGTTGCATTGAGGAATGAATCTTATATAGAGGCATCATTGGAGGAACCTACTGATAATGCTATTGTGGATACAACTGTAAAATCACCTTTTTCAATTACCATGAGAAATGAACCAGTTCAAAGGTCTAGAAGCACATTACAGGTCCAAGACTTTGTTGTACCTTGTACTGATGGTGGAAATAACGGTGATGGCAATGTATCAGCTGATGCAATTCAGAATATGGATATAGGAAGGAGTAAACGAATCAGGAAATCTCCAGACCTTTTAGGTTGTGATGATACTGATTCACTTGCATTTGCCTCAAATTTTAGCATGGATGATAATGGTTCTGAAATTATTACAATAAATTCCGATGCCTTTACTATAAATGAAGGAAGTACAATAGATTCTAATTTAAAACTTGAACAGTCTGAGCCTATTGAGTGCCCGGAAGGTCAAGATGATTTGCACAAAGGCCTTGATCTAGAGATAAAGACTGTAATCAGTAAGAAGAAAAGAAGGCCAAATAGGAAGAAAGAAACTAATGATGCTGGTGCTCAGTGTGCCAGTCAAACTTTGCCTAATATGAGTGAAAATTCAAAAGAGAGATGCACTGATGGAGATGAACACTTGCCCTTGGTGAAACGAGCCAGAGTTAGAATGAATAAATCATCAACAGAGGCAGAGCTCAATAGCATTGTACAAGTTCAGGTGAAGAGTGGTGATGAAGATATTACTGACTCACCACATCAGGTAATCACATCCTCAAATTGTGAAAATGGTAGCCTTGCTGAAGGAGGCTCATCAGTCTTGAATGGAGCTTTGGTTAATGTTTCTCCTTCTAACGTAATAGCTCCATCTTCTGAAAATGGGTCTCATACTTGTAAAATTAAGAAAGACCAAATGATTGGCTTCTCTGTGAATGATGAAGCTGCTTTACCGCCATCTAAACGTATCCATCGTGCTTTAGAAGCAATGTCTGCCAATGCTGCTGAAGAAGGTCAAGGTTGCATGGAATCATCATCCTCTATGATGGCATCAACTGGTAGGTGCTGTATATCTACTATGAATAAATGTCCTTGTATGACTGTAAATAATGAAGGAGGTAATGATTTAGAACTTCAAAGGTTGGATTCTTGCGGCATTGATTCTTCTCATGTTAGTGTGTGTAGTTTCTCAACTCGTTCAAATACAATTATTTCCATAGAGAATGAGTCATCTATAGAAGTGGATAAGCAGTTGGCCAAGTACGAAAATGAAACTGGGAAGGATGTCATCCCTGGTGCTAGACAGCAAGTTGGTGAAGATCTTGGTGATTCTGTTGTTTCTTATCCTGCCAAAATAGATTCCCAAATTCAGTCACATGGCAAAAATTCTCCTAATCTTGACGGGAAATGTTGTCAAGTTGGAAGCAATCAAGATTCACCAGGTCCATCATTGTTACCAAATGGTGATGCCAACATCAGACCTTTGAGCCAGTCAGATGCATCAGATACATTAGAGCATGGTGGAATAAGCCTTGATCCTGTGGCTGGGGCCAGTGAAAGTGATAAATTATTACCTCAAAATAGAATTAATGCGCCCCAGAATGTAGTGGTTGTTTGTGAGGATATGAAGCAAGTAGATGATGACAGCAACAAAATTAATGACACGTAAGTATTTTTAGGGTGTAGAATTACTAGATTCTGATCACACATATCCTTGGGGAGAACAAAGGAAAAGATTATGTGAAAAAAGCATTTTACTTTAATTATTTTGTGAAAATTTGCCTTTTTATTTCTTTAAAGAAAAAAACATTTTTTGAGAAACTAAATTTTTAGCTTGAGTAAAGTGCTAAACAAGCTGTTTACAGCCTATTCTGATAGTTTCTCAAAATTTCTCATCCAAATGTGGAAAAGTTATAACCTTCACAAAATTCGTGCTTTCCATTATTTGGTATGCTTATTATTGTTCATTATAAAATTTGACTGGATGAACTTATGCATTCCTTGTTAGATCATACCTGTGCAAGTATTTGTGTTTTCCGGCCTAAACTCTTAGTAGGTACAACTGTGTTTAAGAAAAACAGAAGTAAGGTGTAAACATTGAAAGCACTGAAACTAAGAACATGAATTGATGTTATTTTCCTTACACAGGAAAAACAGAAAACAGTACTGCTCTCTCAGAAAGAATTTTAAGCCCTCATGTATCCAGTATAATCCAAATGATTTTCATGTTTCATATCTACCTGTATCCATCCCTTTCCTTGTCATTTTTCACACTTCCTGAATCTTCCACCTTCCCTTCTCCATTTGTTGGTTGCCACCTACCCAGGTTGTTCTTCTATCCATTTTCATGAACTGAGCTCTTGGGGTAAATTTGTCACCGTTCTGCTATACACACGTTTTATTGTGGCCAATGAAATTCAATTACTGGGGGGTCATATGATAAACATATTTTAATCAATCTGCTAAAGGTAATGTAAGTAAATGAAAAGAGAACAATTGTGCAATGAAAGTATTGTATGCTGCATTTTTTTCAATTCAATAAATTTCGTGCTTTTATTTCTTTTCAGGCATGAGATTGTTAAAGTAGTAAAGTTTAAAGGACAAGAGGAGGATATGAATTCTGTTTCAATATCAAATGATTATTCAGGTGAGAAGAGTAATTTGGGGATTCTGTCAAGCCCATCTTTGACTGATGGGAGAATCTGCCTTCCTCTAGGTTCACCTCCAAATACAACATCAGTTTGCAATATTTCTACATCAGACAGTAGTAATATCCTTCAAAATGGAAGTTGTAGCCCTGATGTACACCAAAAGAACACTTTATCTGGTCCTGCTGATGGATGGAAAGATGGGATTGTGGCAAATGAACGATCAAGATCTGTGGGCAAGTCAACTGAAGCAGGAGATGCTGCTTTGTTGTACTTTGAAGCAATGCTTGGGACATTGACAAGGACAAAGGAAAGTATTGGTCAAGCAACACGCATAGCTATTGACTGTGCAAAGTTTGGCATTGCAACTAAGGTAATGTGATGGTGCTTTCTAAATTTTTATTTTCTTTTCTGTGTTGATAGGAAATGTTTAATCATTTAACTGTCAATGCTTTTTTGATTTGGATAGTTTTACTTATCACATGACAATTGCCTCTTTAGTTTTCTTTTGGACCAGTATGATTTTGTAGTCAAGGGAACCCACTAAGGTGAGCTTAGTGGTGGGGGTTTTGGATGGTCTGTACAGGGGCATAGGTTTAATCTCGCTGCTGTGATGCTGCCATTGTACACACACAAAAGAAAAGCTTTCCTAGTCTATGTGTGTGTGTGTGTGCGCGCGCGCGCGTGTGTGCATGTTTCAAGGCCTTCCCTTGTTCTTCAAGATGACCTTGGTTTTCTTTGCTTTTTTTATGTTTTTAGAGGTTTGGGATGTAAATAGAAGGCTGAATTGAAATTATTGGTGGTCATGCTTTATAATTATGACGTTTTGGATACTTTAATATCGTGTCTTGGTAGCATTTGGATTTCTTTAAGAGGAAACATTTGGTTTTGTGGTAACAAAAAATTCGGAGTCAATTTCCTTAGGCATGCTTGGATAATTGAAGATTGGCTTGTGTTATGCCTGTTGCGGAATCCTTAGCTTGAACAATAAATTGCTTGATGTTTTTAGACTAACGTTCGTTCGATTCTTTTGGGACAGTCTTCTAAATTATTTGCTCATTGTTTTTTTTTTTTTTTTTTTTGGGCATCATACAGCTCCTTTTTGGCATCCCAGGCTCTCAGAGGAACATAATTTAATTTGTTGTCCTACTTTAAATAAATTTGCACCAATACGTAATCTTATGAACCATGATGCGAATTAAAACCAGTTAATTTGCTTTAAATTTATTTCCTTTCTTATAGAAAATCATTGTGCAGTCCCTATAAAATCTTATCATGTCTTAATGATATATGAATTTTTGGGGGGCTGGGCTTTTGGGGTGTATTCTAGGTGGTTGAAGTTCTTGTCCATAATCTGGAAATTGAGACAAGCCTGCATCGGAGGGTGGATCTGTTTTTTCTTGTTGACTCTATTGCTCAATGTTCTCGAGGGTTGAAAGGTAATTTTCTTTTCATTTGGTGTTTTTTGAAAATTGCAAGCAAAATCAACAGAATATGTGCTTGCGTATCGGTTGATGTTGTAAACATATCAGAATTTATGGCTTTAGTATCTGCTGATGTTGAAAACATATAATATATATTTTCCAGGAGACATTGGCGGAGTATATCCATCTGCTATGAAAGCAGTGCTGCAACGTCTATTGTCTGCTGTTGCGCCTCCTGGACATGCTGCAAAAGAAAATCGTCGGCAGTGTCTTAAGGCAAGTTAACAATTTTTTTCCTAATTACTGAAGTTAAACATAGATTGTCTCAAGTTTTACCTTAAAAATATTTTTGTCATTATTCTTGTTAAGCTTTCCTCCATATTATGTAGGTATTAAGGCTGTGGTTGGAGAGAAAAATCCTTCCTGAACCCATTATTCGGCATCATATGCGGGAACTAGACTCATATAGCACTTCAGCTTCTGCAGGTGTCTTCTCACGCCGTTCATTAAGAAGAGAGAGACCTTTTGATGACCCTGTCAGAGACATGGAGGGCATGCTTGATGAATATGGAAGGTGTGATGCATAAAATACTGACTATGATTTTCTCCTACTTTTGTAAGTGTGTTTACTCAAGTTGCATTTGGGCTTGCAGCAACTCAAGTTTTCAGCTACCTGGATTTTGCATGCCTCCAATGCTTGAAGATGGAGGAAGTGATTCTGATGGAGGGGAGTTCGAGGCTGTCACACCTGAGCATGATTATGAAAAACATGAAGTGCAAGAAATGGCTCATGCAATTGAAAAACGGAGGCATGTGTTAGAAGATGTTGATGGTGAGCTTGAAATGGAAGATGTGGCTCCCTCTGTTAATGTTGAATTGAATTCGATTTGTAATGATGATAAAATAAATGCCCCAGAGTTTGAGAATAATCTTCCTGTGTCCTTTGCTCCTCCTTTGCCACAAGATGTGCCACCGTCTTCCCCACCTCCACCATCATCCCCTCCACCCCCACCACCCCCACCTCCTCCTTCTCTCCCTCTACCTGCACCCCCACCTCCTACTTTGCACCTCACATCTGCTACCTCTGATCAATATCATGTTCCAGTTGATTCAAAAGGTTTTGAAGATTCACTGGTATGCTTCACACTTTTGCTTGGGATTTTTTAACCCAGTGGTAGAAGTAGCAGCATGTGACAACTAATGTTATAAACCTTTTCCTTTCTACTTGGCCTTTGGTTCATTTTTGCAGACTGTGAAAACCAGTGTACTGCATCCTGTGGCTCAGCCCTTTGTGGAATCAAGAAATAGTCAACCTGTCAGTGATGCAATGCAGTATACTGTCCATGAGTGTAGAGACATGCCAATGCAGATGCCGGTGTCTACTTGCTCTTTCAACACTCTCCCTATACAACCAACAGACATTTCCAGGAATACTGATGCTGTTACTATGCATAATAAAGGTTACTCGATACCACCACCTCACCATGTGCCATCCAATCAGTTTTCTTTTGTTCATGGCGAACACCGTATGAAGTCTCAGAGGGAGGTTCTGCCACCCCCTCCATATTCCAGTGGTTACCACTTTGTGCCAAGCATGCAGAGAGAGTTCGGTTATGACAATCATGAGAGATTAAAACCACCTTCTTATGATTACCAAGAGATATGGAATGTTCCTCCTTATTCTGGTAAGGCTGATGATTGATGATGCTTTTGAATTGTGATTTTTTAGGTGAAGGGTGGCAGCCATGCTGTGGTTTGCTTTCGTTGTGTATGTATTAGTAATTATCTTTCTTGAGATTTCTTCTTACAGGTCCTCGGTATCATGACAGAGGTGTGACTGCACCTTATGGTTGTCATCCAAGTGAACCAGCTAGTTTTCCAGGTCATGGATGGAGATTTCCTCCCCCACCAATGAATTACAGGGACTCCTTGCCTTTTAGACCTCACTATGAAGATGCAATTCCAGTAGCAAACAGAGGTACTTACCTCTGGCAGATTTTCATCGATCATGAAAAATTCTTTATTTTCTGATTTAGTTCTGTTCTTGGAATTCTGAAATTACTTGAAAATATTGAATGAATTAAAGTTTAAGATAATTATGTTTCAGGCCCAAGCTTTTGGCAGCCAAGGTGAAGAGAAATGATCAATAAATGAAGGCTGGCATACTTCTATCTATCCGTAGGCTTCTTTGGTTATACTTCACGTATTAGTAACCATTGTTACTCACCATTGAATGTTAGATACAACCCACTTTTTGGCGTGGGCCCTGCCCTTGTTTAGAAGCGGTGGTTTTTATTCCATCTTCTGTACATGCAAGAAAGAATCTTTATAGAGTTCCGCAGAAACTGCACAGCATATGGTCATAATCTGCTAGATTTGTATATATACATATATATTGCAGCCTCTTCTGCAGAATGCGGAGCAGGAAGAAGAGTCATTGTACAGTCTTTGGAGAACTGTAACTTATCTCTAGGCTGTCAACGTATCAAATTCTTTTGTTGCAGATTATATAATTTATTTCAAGGAAGCCCTTACAGATGTTGGATCAAAATATAAAAGTTTTTTGTGGGCTGTTTCTTGAAATTGTTTTTCATAATATAGAAAAAACTCCCCTCGGCTAACACTAGATGAGTTAATTCTATTCTTCCTTCTCAGAGTGTTCGCCTTGTTTATTTATTTGTCATGAATGCCTTTTTCTCATGCACTCACATTGCGAGTACTCTAGTTTGATGGCTGATTATAAAACCATGGCCTTACATTCAAATGTGTGGGGGCATTGCTAGCCACTCCATGGCTTGTTAGAATTTATTAAGGTTGTTGTTATGTCCAACTATGCAAGTGTTGTCTCATGAAGGGCATGTGGAGTTGTTAGCATTTTAATTTGAAAGCTTTCTTAGAAATATTTCTTTTTTTCAAGTGAAGCAATATAAATATATATATATATATATATATATATATATATATATTCTAAATTTGAATAAAGATCCTCTGCAGTTTAGAAAAAACCTAAATGTGTTATATCTAAGCCATTCCTTTATTTTTAATGTTTGATAAAGTTTATATGAATGGTATTGCACAAGGTGATCCATTTCCTACGCGAAGATATCCTTCTGTCATCTACAGGGAAGAAGATGACTGCTTGTTGTCATTTATGCTAGTTGTTCAGTTAGTGGGGACTAACGATGGTTGGTGTATATAAAATGTTACATTATATATAATATAATATTAAATTAAATAAGAGACAGGAGAAACATATAAATGAGTTAAACTGTATAAATCCATGACTCTTGTGTTCGTCATAGTGACCAACAAAACATTTTCTTTTTGTATTCGCCTTTTAAGCTATATAAACTGTTAGATATTTATTTTAATGATTATATAACATCTTTTAAAATTTAACTGTAGTATAATAGTTTGAATGTAACTTTTTCGGTAGAATCTTGTATTTTTTTTTTTGGAAAGTCATTTTTGCGTGAAATTTTATATTAGTGGCAATGAGCAAAATTATTATGTTTTCTTAATTTTTAAAATTTGATATCAAAATTTGAAGTTGAATTCTTTAGCACACTATTAAGAAGCTTAATTATGACTATCCTCTCTTCTTCCAATAGGGCAGAAAAATAGTAACATCACATTGTATGAATAATTGTTAAGAATCATATTTATTTCTTGCTCTTTACCCAGAATTAGAATGCTGTCTTATAATCTCAAAATATTAGAGCACTTTACAGGTTGGGTTTGTTTATCTTTTGAAAAGTGATCATGATGAAGAAAGTCGGTTACTTCGATAAGGAACCACCGCTCTTTTTTTATACATTTTTTTTAGCTGAGTATACGTAGAATCTGAGATGGCATCAGAGGTTATAAAGAGAAACTGCTATTCCTTTTAAATATTTAAATATAGATTTTAAGACAACATTAATATATTTATTTAATATTGAATAAATATATTGTATTTTTTTGATATTTATATTTTTAAATTATTTAATTCAGTTCTTTTATTTTTAAAAATATAAATTTAATCTAAATAATTTTTATTAAATATTATATTTAGATATAAATAAAGATTAAATTTATATTGAATTTTTATTAGTTAAGATAAAAAAATTATAAACTAAAATTTGAATAAATCTTAATATTAAAATAAAATATAAAAATTAAAAACATATTTAATTTTATTTTTTATTTAAAAAAATTCAGACATATTAAAAATAATAATAATAACATATATTCAAATTTTATAAAATATCTAACTAACACTCTATATATTTAGTATTTTTAAATAAAATTTATGTCAGCAAAAGTTTCACAAAATACTTATTTATCATCATTTAAAATATATATTTAATATTTTTTATAATAATAAAAATATTTATTTAAATAAAATAAATATATATTTTATTTTTTATTAAAAATTTTACATTATTTAAAAATTAAAATATATTAAATAAGTATAAATTTTATTTTATAAATAATTTTGTGAAGATAAAATATTTTTAATATAATATTAAAATTTATCTTACTTCACAATATAATAAAGATGAGAGAGAATAATAAGAAAAAAAATTAAAATAATATTTTGAAGTTACGTTTTATAATAAAGATGAGAGAGAATAATAAGAAAAAATAAACTAAAATCTTAATTAGTGTTAAGTGGTTTTTAAATTCTTGGTTTTTTGGATTAAAAACAGTTGATTGTGAGGGAAAGTCCAACGTTAATCATGTGAAAAGGCAAAAGTGGTCCACCGGCCATGGAACCGCGAGCCTATTGAATGAAATTTGAAGTGAGAACGCGTAAATAAGAGCGTTAAAGAGAGAGAGAAAGTGTGGTATTAATTGGTAAACCCAAAATATTAATATACACAGAGTGTAGTGTATGCCACCTAATTACGAAAGCAAAAAGAGAGATAAAGTTGTGAAAAGAGTCTTCTGTCTTTCAGAAATGGGCGCTTCGGAATCAGTCTCGGAAAAATCCATCCATGAATTCACGGTCAAGGTAGAGGGGATACTCAGAATCTCAACACCAGAAAACCCTTCTTTTTTTATTATTTAATTTTGGAAATTATTATAGAATTCTATTACTATATGGCTCATGGTTGGTACAGGATGCAAAGGGCAGAGACGTGAACCTCACCACCTACAAGGGGAAGGTTCTTCTTGTAGTTAATGTCGCTTCAAAATGGTATTTTTACTACCCCTTTTTTCTAATCCTTTTTTGTGCTTGCTATAAAAAATCAACTTCTCTTTCACTTTTTCCTTTTATTGTTCCTGGGTTAGCTGATAAACTCTGTGGGTGTGAATTACAGTGGATTGACGAATTCCAATTACACCCAGTTAACCGATCTTTACAGCAGATACAAAGACAAAGGTGCGGTTTTTAGGTTTAAGAGTAGTTGTTGGACTTGCATGTTCATAGATTCTAAATTTGTGTCTTTCAAGTGACCAATTACTTCTGAACTTGGTTAACTTGGTTAGATTGAAGGACACAAAAGGAAATTCCTTAACTGATCATAATTGAGAATGTTTTGTTGGTTTATCTCAGGACTTGAGATACTGGCCTTTCCATGCAACCAGTTTTTGAAGCAAGAGCCCGGGAATAGCGAGGAGGCAGAGCAATTTGCCTGTACAAGGTACAAGGCTGAGTATCCCATTTTTGGAAAGGTATGTACGATGCTTGTTGTTTGTGTAGGGCATCTGGATCTTCTACTGGTTGTTTTTCTGTCCTAGATGTTTAAATAGAAAGGCGATAACAAATTGAGTTTTTTGGTTTGGCTATTCTAATTTATTTTGTAATTAAATGCCCATTGATTCCGTAGCTTTAACTTCGTAGGCAGTAGTATTTTCAAATGGGAAGAAACAAGCCATATTGCTTGAGTCTATTTAAGTAGGAAGGATCCTTTAATAGTTAAAACTATGATCTAGACATCTAGTTCCGTGTCATTTTTAACATTTATTAGGGCTAGTGAGCACGACGAATACATTGGTTGGTGGAGTGAAAAAGTGTATTATAGAGGTGGCTAATAGGCAACTCTAAATAATTCTTCAGTTCGTGACACATGACATGAGCTGCCGCTGTGAAATTCATGTAAAGGATGCTTAAAGGGACTATTAGCTAAGTAACAAAACAGTGATATACATACTTCGCTGTAGGCTGAAAGTGAGGATTGGGACTTAAGCATGCAAATGCTACTATGGCAAGTTGGCAACACGAACTACATCGAAACTGCCATTTTTGGCAGTGGGAGGTATTGTTCCAATACTTTGCTTAATGTGATGCCATGAGTAGTGCTGATGGAAGCGATGGCAGTATTTCCTTGGTATGCTTTCCGGTGGAGGTTTCAAGGGCTACTACTCTGAAGCTAAAGATATCTCACTTGTCGCTTGAAACCATAGTAAAAGTAAGCTCTGTGTTGATTGAATCTATAGGATCAGGGTAAAGGATTAAAAACAAAATAGTAAAAGGTTATCTGGATTAATAATAAATCTACAATCTGCAAAAACTCAGAATTACAAATTAGTCCATATGGCTGTTGTATGTTTGTCTTAAACATGGTCTGCATCAATTCACATGAACTCTAGGAGGATGTAAAGAAAAGGATAAGGAACCAAAAAAGTAGAAGTAAAAAAATATTAATAATAAGCTTGGAGCTATATGTCTCATGGTTTGGGAAATGCTAGTCTGATGGGATGAAATATTAATCATGTTTGTGGAGTCAGGTTGTGCCAAAGGAAAAAAACATTGGGCTTCTCATATGAGGTAAGATATTGCCAGTGTTTGTGTCTCTGAAAGTCAGACCCTAGGTATTGTATTCCTGTGACTCAATGCTCGGTGAGTGTGTCCTTATTGTAAAATATAAAACCTCCATTGGTGACGAGTGAGAGATGGTTTTCAATATGCTCTAAATGGCAACATGAAAGCTATTATTCAGGTCCATAAAGAAAGCTATGCAGGCTGCTAAGATAGGTCTAATGGCAAGTGATTTAGATGGTAGTTCCTAAGGGATCGTAGGTTCAGAATCTCATGTCACCATTGTATCAAAGGAATAAGAGCAGCAATCTGACTTGCTAGAGTTTTGGGTTTGCTATTTTCAAGGTGTTATGTCTGCCAGAAAAATTGCCTTCTTTTTATGGATATTGAATTTGAGAAAAGAAGGGCTGTCTCATTAAAATACAAATGTTGTCCGTGTCATATACCTTGTTTTACTTAAGATTTTACTTGAAATAAAGTTTAATTGAGCATTTAGACAATGCGCCATGTGTTTTACTTATCTTAGTTGTACTGTTATTTGGAAATTATGTCATATAACATTAGTGGGTTGGTCTCCAAACATGAGGGACAGGTCTAGAGTTACAGTTTTCTTCTCTTAAGTAAAGGCAAGGCTGTGCCTAAAACCTCTGGCACTGTGCTCTGTTTGCAGTTCATCAGTGAACATGGTTGGAAATAAATGCTAGAATTTTTAGGGGAGAGTCTTTTGAGCTTATTAGAGATTGAGTATAATGTTTAGCTTCCTTGTGGTGTTCTGCTAATGGTCTTTTAAGGGGAGTGTCTTTGTCAGATCTTTAGAGAGATTAACATGTTTTTTGCATGGTTTGTGATCTTTTCTTTTTTTGGCCTTTTTTTCTCTCCTTTTAGCCTTTTCTGTTATCTATTTTTCCCTTGAGGATTTCTTATCCTCCAATTTGTGTCTTTCTCTTAACAAATTCTTTGTTTATTAAAAAAAGGTCAGTACTATGTATCGTCAAACGAGCCACATAAAATTTATTGAAGGAAAAAAGAGGAAAATTTGTTCTTGTGTTGGCACTTGGCATCTAGTTTTTGAAAGCAATGAAGACTTGATAGATGCCAAATGGAAAGAATTTTGGCAGTGTGGTTTGTTTACAAATGATGATTTAGTAATACTCTTAAGTCTAGATTTAACTAGTTATTCTTGACTGATTTTTTATGAGTAATGCATGTTTGCTATTGCTATATTACTACATATGGCTATTGTTTCTACTATTTAGCATCATGTTGCTAAGCGCATATATTAAATTCCTTTTATTTGCAGGTACGTGTCAATGGATCTAATACAGCACCTGTCTACAAATTCCTTAAAGCAAAGAAATCAGGATTTATGGGTTCTAGGATAAAGTGGAATTTCACCAAGTTTTTGGTTGACAAGGAAGGGCATGTCCTCCAGCGTTATGGTCCAACCACCTCACCATTGTCCATTGAAGTACTTTCTCTCTCTTTCTCTCCATGGAGCCAATATGTAAGATTATGCTCATTCCATTTTGATTTTGACGTCTCATCCTTGAACAATGACAGATCCTGTCACTAAAGGATAAGATGCCACGATATGAATGAAATGAGGCAATCTCACATGGTGCTCTAAGGATATGCAATAATTTCTTGTGTGAATGTGTGTCGCTATTGCTATGTAACTAGAGGCTTGGTATGCAAGTGTGAAAAATGCTTATGTGTAGCTCTTGAAACTTGAAATTATTCTCATATGTTGTTCCTTGTGGCTTTTACAGAATGACATCAAGACGACATTGGGCGAGGCTTGAAAGACTCTACAATCACTTCAAAGTGCTGCTCTAGTTGAAGATAATTGAAGCATAAGGAATGTATATTTGTATATGTTTCTTCTAGTGACGTTTTATATATTTCATGCCTAGGTCTTTTTTTGTGTTTGTTATGTTAGAATTCTGTTTTGGTTTTGTGATGTAAATCGTTATTTAAGATTAATTAATGAACATTAGTTTGATTTGTTTGTGTACAAGCGGTTTTTCATTTATCAAATACTAAATGCATTTAATGTTCATCATGGCCTCGGCTATTACACAGTGTAGGAAGATGCATCACTTATTATAATGCTAGGGAACAATCCCTACCAAATCTATCAAGAATCTGTATATATGGATGATATGCAGAGCCAATGTACTGCTTTCTACAAGAATAACAAGTTTTTTAATATCAGTTCTCTCAAAAGATTGTTTTTTCTCACTAAATCCACCCCTCTAAATTCACTGTTAATGTAAACAAACGGAAATGTAATTTATTTTTTGACCGGTAAATGCACTAGTTATGTCTTCCCGTTTTCTATTTTATTATATTTTAAAACATTATTTAGAGAAATCAAAATAACTAGCATGGCAGTATTTAGAAAACTGTAGCCAGCGTGCTTCAACGATTGTGGCTTAAACATTATTAAAATGTAACATCTCTTCTGAGTTATAATGAATGAAGGATAAAGTGCACGCGAAATAGTGTTCTTAGAATTTGATCAAGGGATAAAATAATTCTTCTTGAATTGGACTTTGGTATTATTTGACGAGATTTTCCATATATTCTCATCACCACTCGGATTGAAGAAAGCTACTCAATTATAATTTTCTTTTTCGGTGTTGACTCCATTAATAATGCATTCATTGACATTTAACTCTTATTTGGTACATTTCATGTGAGCCATATATTGAATACTAATAATGAATGAATCTTACAAGAATTTTATTGGATAGTAAAAAGTATATTGGTAAGCATATGTTTTGTAATGTCTAAATTGTAACAAAATGAAGAAAAAAAGAAGTGAGATGGGAGAGAGTGTGGGAGAGAAGTGATGAAACAAAGTTAGGAAGAGTTGCAACACCAAGGGGAGTGTCAGTGTCGTGTAGCTGAAGGGTAGACAAATCATGCTATTGCATCACCACTAGCTTCTTATCTTTTATGATACTCCTATTCAGATAAATCTCCCTAAATAATTTCCAAATGGTTAAGCCAAGTTAACCAGTAAGCAACTATGATAGCGAGTGAACCATCTCATTGATTAAGAAATATGCCAACAATGACTGCAACTGAACCATATGATCGATTACTATATTGTGATAATTACTCAATCATCTCGCAGGTTGTTAAATGAAAAAACTTAAGAGATTTTATTTCTATTTTTTTTTAATTTCTTATTTAGTAGTTTCAGTTAAATTCCAAAACAATCTTTCTTTAACTTAGTCAAATTTACAATATAAGCTTATTAATTTGTTTACCTTAACGCACTGGCAACTAGTAAATAGTTAATTAATGATATAATCTAAATTTTCTAAACAAATAAAAGAAAAGTTTGAAAAATTTTCTTAAAATTTAATAATTTCTTAAGCATTTTTGGAGTTGTTTTTCAACCAGAACTGAATTTTATATAATGTAAAAAAATATTTACATTTTATAGGGTCTGGAGGTGAAATTTCAGCTTCACGTTCCAATTTCCTGCTCTACATTTAAAGTTAATGGCAGAGGCATGGACATGGGCCCGGCCCCAAATGCAAAGAAATGGCCCCGGGAACAAAACCCACCTTGCACGTGTACTGGACTGAACCCAATAAGTCTTAGAGTCTGGCCCATAAACTAGTTTTGGAGAAACCGATGTGGGACCTGAAATAAAATGGTAGAAGTGAGAATGCACTTTGTAGTTTGAAGTTTGAAGTGGTGAGATGATGAATTAGATGGATGTTGAAACCTCCGACGTGGTATCATGGCTGCCGGTGACAGTGACAAGGTTTTGGTTCTGACACGCAGCGACACAGTACACGTGACTGTGGACTCTACTGTGGGCATGCATAAGTAGTCTTCATGAATGACTTTGAATCATGATTCTTACATTCTGGCCTCGTGTGGAAATGAAATGCATGTCTTCTCACAGTCACATTCAACAACATGATCATGAAACGATAGATACATTTGTTGCGTTACCATTGGTCTCTGTTTGTCCAAGATTCCATTCCTACCTCCACATATTCATGTCTTCTGAAGATTTTATTTTCTTAGTTGTGGTACACGCTATACCAACTTAACTGTAAAAATTTATCTTTTCAACGAGGATACTCAAATATCTGATTCATGCTGATGTTGATTTCTGAGAAAAGTGTCCATGTACTGTTTCCAAACTTAGCTTTGCGCATCTTATGTGATTTAAGTAAATTTTGTATCTGAAATTGGATGTAAACTAAAAACATATCCGATTCCACTATATTGAAGGAGGTTAGATAATAAAGAGAACCATTAATTATCAGGAATGATAGCATTCTCTGGTAAGATAGTATAATAAGTGGATTGTTTTTTAACTATCTAATAGATTTTTTATATCAGATTATTTGTATAATAATTCTTTTTATTTTTTATATTTTTATATAAAATCTCATTAATATTTGTCCAGACGTTATAGGAAGTATATGAACAACTTTGTGTAATTTTTTTTTGTATAATATAAGTGTGATTTTTTTTATTTTCATTTTATTTTTGTTTTTATGATTATGACACCAATCAATCAATAGTATCTTATGTAGAAACGAGGAAAGAAAGGAAAAAAAATTAAAAAAATAAATAATAAGTTTGATATAAGGAGTTTTCTGAAGATAATAAGTTTGGATGGTGGAAAATAAAAATAAAAGCTATTTCGATATAATATTATAAGCTATAAAGGGAAAGACAAATATATCACCTTTTTGATAAAGAAGGAAATGATTGACACGGTTAATAAAATTAAGAGTACCATAATTATATGTTTTAATGATAAGATTTTGAGAAAATTATGAAAGAAAAAATTGTTATAATAATATAAATTAAGCTCATGCATATAACAAAATATCGGTTGCACAAGCATGTTTTATCTTATGCATTTTATCTTATTATTTTTTAACCAAGATTGAATAGGATATGAAAATGATTTTTAGTGGGACATTGATATGAAAAGGAATAGTTTTTACTTGATAACTCAATTATAATTATGCATGCTTTTGTGATTAATGAGACAATATAGGATAAAATAAAGTTGTGGCATCTAAGATTAAGACATGTGAGTGAAAAAGGTTATATAGAACTAAAGATGCAAAACCGATTGCATTATGATAATATGGAGAAGTGAGAGTTTTGTGATGAATATGTACTAAAAAAATTACATAGAATAAAATTTGGGACTAGTAAGCACGAGTCTAGTAGTAAATTGCTTGAATATGTTTGTGCAAACCTATAAAGTTATGTTTGTGCAAACCTATAAATTTCTACAAAATGAGAGAGATTTTTCAACAAAATGTCTTGCCTAGAGGATAAATAAAACAATTTTGGAACATGTAAAGTGTATGTTACTAAGAATTGGTTTGTCTAAGACTTTTTGGGGGTAAAGTTGTAAAATTCACAATTTATTTGATAAATAAATATTCATTATGTGTTCTAAATTTTAAGACTCTCATAAAAGTGTAGATTGAAAAAACTAATAGATTATTTCAATATGAGGATATTTGGTGCCTTGACATTTGTATATATAAAAAATATAAAAAATGATAAGTTGAAAATACTAATAAAAAATAGTGTTTTCATTTAATACATTGAAGGAGTAAAGTGATACAAGTTGTGGAGGTTGAAACTTGAAGAAGTAAAATTCTTAACTAGCAGGAATATTACATTCGATAAAACATCAATAAAAATGATGTGAAAGAATTTGTAAAAAAATAAGAAAAAAACTCAATTTTAGGTGGAGTCTTATAACTTTAAATTAAACTATTTACAAGCGTCAAATAATATATTAAATAATAAATGTTAATTATCAACTTCTTATTATTAAAAAAAATTAGAATATATCAAACTTAAACTTCTACTATCAACTTAAATTAGTCTAATTAATAATATTTTATTTTATTTTTTAAAAAATATATTAAAAATTAAATAAAAAATATCAAAATTATGATTTTTTTACTCTTTACTTTCGAATTATGGATTATTTTATACATAATTAAAAAATTTAAATCCAATTAGTTTAAAAAGAGTTTAGTATAAAATATAATTTAAGGTTAAATTAAAAAAATATATATAAAGAAACAGAAGAAAAAGAGGAAGAGAATAATAATTTTTTTTATTACATTTTAAATTTAGTTTTAGTTTAGTTGTTTACTTTATAAGGTTTTACATTGAACTTTAAAGTGTTTTATATTGAACTAAATTGATATTTTTATCATTTTATTTTCATTGACCATATTAATTTTGATTAATATCACATCTCTTCTACTAGTTTGTCACGTGTCTCCAAATTGTATAATAAATATATATATATATATATATATATATAAAGTAACTCCATCTAATAAAGATAATTGATACTTTAAGGAATGAAAATTAAATTTTAAAAGATTAAATAAAAAATATATTAGAATGAGATCTAAATTTTTATTTTGATTAGTGTGAAAAAAAAAAGTCTTTAATAACTGATTTAGACTATGCTTATTGAAAAATCATCATTCAAATTAATAGGATCATGATATTTTTAAAATTAAAATAAACACTACAGGACAATTTTTTTTTTTTTGGGATAATAAAAAGGTAAAATTTTACAATGATACTTTATTGCTTTTGAAAATTTAAAAAGTTGAAATTTAAAGGTATCGATGGACATGCAACAATTGCCATAGAAGGTATAAATATCTTCAATGCTAAAAAAAAAAAATCCTATTTTCGTTTCAGAATATTATAGTTGCTAAAAATTCTTGTTTTTTTCTGTAACATTACAAAAACCTCTTAGTTATTACACGACTCATGAACACCCATATTCATGAATTTCTAATTCACCATTTTAATATTTTGAGGATATTTAAAACAACTTTATTATTTTTTTAGAGGTGGAGGCGTGTGCATTATTTGAGATAATATTTTATATGCATTTTCTTAATTTGAATATGCAATCCATTGAACATACAAGATATTTGTCGAATTGCACCTACTTATTAATATATTTGTCCACGAGTAATCATTGTTCATCAGGTATGGAAACATAGTGACCTATGATTAACGTATATATACGATTCTTTTAATCGATCAATGTATTTATCCAATTATGTCAATTTTTAATTTTTAAGTAGTGGGATTTGGATATACATCTTGATCAAACAGATTAAATTCAAACTTTTTTATTTACTAACTTAACAATAATTCAATATTCTTAAAGCATAAAAATAATACAAAATATGTCATTAAAATATATATACGTGATAAAAGTGTAAAAATTTAAAGCGAAAGTATAAAAAAAAAAAAAAACCTCTAATCAATTCATTGTGAGTTATCTACCTATTTGTTGGTTGATAATATGCATGTTTGTGCAACTAAAATTACTAATTAACACTAATAAAAACGTTAAGTTAAAAAAGTTTGAAATGACATTTAACTTAATGAATAGTTGGCTTCAAAAATAAAAGAACCAAATGGTTTGTTAGTGGACTTGGCTTAGAAAAAACATGTAAAATGAGAAAGTGAAGGTTGTTTATAAAACTTAATTAACACACTATGTTATCTTACTTTACACACTTTTTCATTTAAAGAAAATCACATTCTTTTTCATGTTTGATTGTTTACTTCTCTCACACTACCTATGATTGTAGTCTATAGATAATCTTTATCCACTCTGTCCCCTCTCCACACCTGCATACACATTGAATTATGTGACAGATGAACAGATAGTTTCTCGAAACTCAACTGAGTAAGGTATTAAACTCATCAAATCTGCTCAATAGTATATCTACTTTTCAACTGCATGATTGAACCAGATATCACAAACTTAACATATATTTGAGTCCCTTAACCAACTTCTGGTTATTTTCAGTGAAATTAGACTAAGATCTGTCAAATACGGTCTTGGATTCACATTCACATATCAAAAATGGAAAAACATAGTTAAAAAGAGCTATTTCATCAATGATGATAACTTAGACTTTTCAATGAAAAGTAACTATGGACAAAGTTGATGCATATTTATATAACAGAAAAAAGAGGAATGATAACAGTATGAGCATATATTAATGGAAAGAAATAAGAAAAGAAGGTTGAAGATAAATGGAGAAACAGTATAGTAGGAAGAGTATAGTAGTTGAATAGATGCAGAAGCATGGTACAAAAGTTAAGGGAAAGTGATTATTGATGAAGGGGGACAAGGAAGAGCCTTACTTAGTAGAAGTGGATGAGAAGTCCTTCTCAAATGGGTTTGGCGATAAGGAGACAAGTTCATAGGTGTCACTTAGATATCTTAGGTGGACAGTGGGACATGTCCTATTTCTGCAACATGGGCCAAAATATGCAATCCACCACAAACTCTCTTCACTCATATCTCAACCTTCCAACCCTTTCCCCTATATATATCACCATACTTAATTTTCATCCTTGAGACCATAACCTCACCTTCACATTCAACTCTTCAACACCCACCTAACCAAGCTTCAATGACAACAACTACTACCATGTTCTCATCAGTGAGGGCTTCAAAGCTTCGACCTTGGGGCCGGTGTTCCAAGTACATTCGCCAACAGAGGACCAGGCTTTACATCATTTGGAGATGCACTGTGTTACTCTTGTGCGGGCATGAGTAATTTGATTTGTTACAAATTATCATATCACTGCTTGGTGCCACTGCATGTTTGAGTTTGGAGTTCCAATTTTTGCTGATAAATTAACCATCTTTTCGGTTTGTATGTGAAGAAAGTAGATGAATTAAGCAGGGTACCTACTGATTAATGTGTAAATTAGTACATATATGAAAAAGTCAATGATCATAAGATGAAGTGATTGTAATGATCATAAGTTTCATTGATTGTAGTTTTGACATGACACCCACTGTATTAAATGAACTTCAGTTTTTGCTAGCTTTCTGATTTCATCATGGCCACTGCATCAAAATGAGGGGGTTCAATTTCTAGGGTATAACATTATGATCCATTAATGTTTCAGGATCATAGAGTGTTGGACATGGCTAAATCTATATACAAGTATCTAACTGAATCAATTAATGCATAAAAAGTGCACCATTTAGCTCCTATTTTCAGCAACCATCTTTCATTTCATGTATTCTTTTTGGGTAGTTTCAAAATTTAGAAGGGGTATCTTCCCAATCTAAGGTAAGATCTCCCATTTCATTTGAAGTGGTGTAGAATTCATAAGCAATGTGTTTTGACTTACATTTCCGATTTTCATTATTTTTTAATTTCATCGTGAGTTTTCTCTTCATATTTTGTGTAGCTATGAGTACTTCATATAAAAAAATATGATGCTATTTTTAAACAAAAAAAATTTGAGTATTTATCTTTATATATTATTTATTTTCCTCATTTTAATTCAATGAAGAATTTACAAATTTGACTTGATTCCAATAATAATGTATACCATTGTGATTGTCTTATTTATATTTATGACAAATTATATGATACAAATGTGTTTTTAAAAAATTGAAAATAAAATATAATCAAATAAATAAAAATTGAAATGTTGTCATGTGAATCAAATCATAAATGCTCTTGTTTTTACCCAATACTAGTGTCTCATTCTATAATTTCCTTGTACATGACGTAAATCACAAACTCAACTATGAAGTAAGATAAATCCAAAGGATATTTATTGCTCAAAGTTTGATCCATGATCCATAAAATTTGAAAGCTTCAAATATTCTCTTCTTCATGTAATTTGGTTTCTCTTTGAAAAAAAAAAAAATAGAATTGTGTATGGCGAATGAAGGTAGAGATGAGTAGAAGAAGGTTGAGAGAAAGAAAAATATATTCTTCGTCTATGTGTTGTTGTCTCAATTTTAAAAGAATATATATTTTTAAAACCCATTTGATTTTTTTTTATTGCTGATTAAAACTCATTTTGATTCTTTAAAAAGTAATCATTTTTATTAAAACAAACATACAATTTATAACTAATACCTAATGACAATTTATAAAACAAACATACAAAAATAAAATGTTACAATTTTTTAAATTGAATAAAACAAATAAACAATTGTAACTGAACATTATTTTGAACACAATTTGACTACATTTTCTTAATGGATGTATAATTGAGTTGTATATAAATAAAGTGTGTAGAAGAATTTATTTACATCCACATAGAAAATGTGGATTTTTAAAGTGAGAATCAGATTTTGAAGTTGCAATAAAAGATTAAGAATAAAAAATTTTATGATATGATTGTATTGAGAGGCGTGGTGAGGTGAGTACCGTTAAAATGAAGAACAAAATCTTGCACAGTGTAAGGAAGTTGAGTGCTGAATTTAAATAAAAACCCCTTTTTTGTTGGACATCTTTCGTCTAAAACAAGACAACCTTGTGTTTGGTCACAATCTTACCACTGCACTCCACCAGCCAAACCCATTCCTCCAATCATCTTCCTTTCCTTCAATCTTTTTTTCATATCTCTTCCTTAAAAAAAGTTTTAATTATGTATCATTCTTATAAGTAATTCTTTTGTTTATCATCTTTCTCTTTAGTTAACATTTAAGCTAATATTTAACATTTAAAAATAAATAAGGAAGAAAAATATATATTTATGAGATATCTAAAAATAATAGGTATATGTATCATTGCTCTAAATCTTTTATCATCATCTTACAATGAATGTGGCTAATGCATCATTTGCTGTCATTCTCCATGGAACTTAAATAATTTTACTTTACTTTTGAACTTTGTAAGATTTTTATTCAATGATTTACTTTATAATAAATTATTTATCTCAGTTTTCGTTTTACATACAAAATTACAAAATAATGATATCATTTTATAAAATTATAAAATATTAAAAAAAATTTACATTAACTAAAATTTAGATTAAATTATAATATATAAATAAAATGTAAATTTTAATTGTTAAATTAATTTAATTACTGATTTAAAACTGAATTAGATATCAATAATTACTCTTTACAATAAATTAAATATAAGTTTTTCTTCAAATTAAAGAGCTTAGTATTATAACTTCAAAATCTATTATAAAAGTTTAAGTTTGTCTATATAAAGATTTCTAAAAGAGAAAAAAAAAATGAAAAATGAAATAAATTCTTCTATTAATTAAAATTAGTTTATATATAAATTAAAAAATAAAAATTTAAAGAAATTATACAAAATGTTTCTATATATTAACTAATGCATAAACTAGTTTTAGTTCATGAAAAAGAGTTTTCTTTTTTCTTCTTATTTTTCTCTTTTGAAAATCTTTATGGAGAAGATTATCCAAGCAGATTCTATGTTATGTATATTATGACCCCAATTACCTTTCGATTATTGCTCCATTACTCAATTGAATAACTCCAAACTCGCCACACTAGAATGATAAAGCCATTTCTGGGGAGATCGAAAATGTCCACCCTAATATGTTTACTTTAATAAAATATAAGAGAAGTGTACAAAAAAACTTGCACTATGCAGAGAGAAAAAGATTTGAAAGGTGAGCCTAGCTACTCCTACTAGAATCAAAGTTGCTGAATGATGTATAGAACAGTTCACGTGAACAGAAAGCGACACAGCAATTTTCTTCTAATAAATGAAGAGACAGCCAAAGCCAAGAGACTGGTATATGTCTGTTAAGAGAAACAGGAATTTTTCATATCCTAATTTTCTTTTGCTACCATGACCATCATTCTTGTCATACAATATCTCACTCCAAACATCAAAAGCTTAGTGACAGACAATACAGTAGCAATTAAGTGATACAGGACATTAATTGCATGCAGCACTTTGTGCTCAGCATGAAAGGAACGTAGCCATGAATATGATAGCCAAGAAGAGAGATTGATTCATACAAAACTGCCAAGAAAACAAAAATGTCAAAGATAATTTATTTTCCAAAATACTATTGGACCTACATGTTCATAAAAAGACTTCCAAAGACAAAAAGTATGACCAACATCTCCTTGCTGTGTTATGCCATCAAAACGCATCAATGGCCACCCAACTATATACAGGAAGGGTGTTCTGATTTAAAAGATCTTGTAATGATATTCTTCTTAAATTTAAATCATCCTTCACAAACTTCGTCAAACTTTCACTTGCTCGGTTAATTCCCCTAGGAAAAGCAACATTATTTCAATACAAGATATCTAAATATTTACATTATATAATAGTGCTATAATTGGAACGAGATCCGTATCAATGAAAGCATCTAGCATAAAAGTTTCGCGAGTATCTTCAAAGATCTTCATTAAAATATCTTGAAATGACTTGGCATGAGATGCTGAAAATTTCCTTGGCAGTAGGCATAGGAGCACAGAAATTTACTAGAAGAATATCTAGATTACAGGGAAGCCTCCAAATCTATAGCATGCAAGGAAATTATATTCCGGTGACTTTTATATCTTTCAACATTAGTAGGATTAGTTTCATCTGAGACTTGCAACATTTTTATAAGCATGGATATATCTACACTTCAAAAATTATTCAAACTCTCTTTAAAATATCATTTCCAAATGCAAACCCATTTTTTTAAAATTATTTTATAAAAATATTAATTCTTTCAAAATTCTACCGAATTTAGAGGAAATAGATCCATAATTTTCATCTTTCCATTCCAACCTGAAATTTAGAGAGAGAGAGAGAGAGAGAGAGAGATGGAAACTATAAACCTGATTCTGAGTTACTACAGGCTTGTGACCTGTCAACTTTCGGCCAGAAGGAACCCGTGCCACAGATGTAGCAGCTGCTACAGCAGCCACACGTATTCTGCCAAATTCATCATGCATTCCTTATTCATATATTGAGAAACCATTGAAAGCTATGGGAAATAAAGATGAAGAAAAATAAACTAGAAAGTTTAGATCACCTTCTATGTACATCTACATACACATCAGTCTCGTCCACAATTTCTTCCTGAAAGGATGAAATTATTAGAAAAATTTCTTCATTCTAAGGAAAACAAATTATATTTTGTTTTTGATGCACCAATAATGAACAAAATCCCATATAATTGAGATAATCTTAAAGGGATGATAATAAAAGTGGATAACCAAGCTGAGTGCAAGTGGACGCTACCTGAAGGAGTTCTTCAAACACGTCCTCCAGGGTAATGATGCCAATAACTTCCTCCCCGTCGTCAACATTGTCAAGAGAGTGGTGGACACCATTTGTTGCAGTGCCATCCTTTTGAATTTGTTGGTCTGCAGCATGTCTAGAGGGTTTGTCAATATTGACAACTTTTTCTGATTTCTCATAGAACCTGGATAGCAATGGTATAGTTAGTTGAGAACCATTCTTAATGACTTTTTTATCCTCGGATTTCTCAATGTCACCAATTGCCAGAGGGTCTTTTTTCTCTCGTGTAACCTTGACTACAGCTGCCATATGACTGCTTCCTTTTTGAAACTCATTGAGGATATCATATAGAGGCATATCTGCTGGAACCCTGGATTAGTAATGACAATAGTTTAGTTGAATGAATGAGTTAGAAAGACTAAATATAAGAGCTCATTGGTCAAACCTAGGAATTTTCCTGATGGAAACAGCACTAACTGGGGTCTCTGTTTCAGCTCTTACCGTAAGAAGGTTTTTTACCTAGCAAGTTAAGAGTGGTAAAATGTTCTCAGCAGTTAGTTCCAGAAAAACAATTTTTTAAGCATTTTGGACACTATATATAAAAACTCACTAGTAAGAGGCCAATTATATTTTTGGGGTTTCCACTGTATACTGGAACACGACTATGGCCTCGTGCAAGAATTTTCCCAATCGCTTCCCTGTGATTAAGAAGAAAAAAAAACTTACTTTAGCTCTAATTATACATATTGATTGCCTGAAATATATGTAGGCCAAATGATAGGTAACAGTGCATAAGAAGGAAAGGTAACTAGGTGATCTTTTTCTCCCCTTATTTTTGGCAATGTTGTCCACAAAAGTCAATTACCTTATTCAAAAAAATGGTTCACTAGAAGCTAACCTGACTTTGAATTGAAAACTAACCTCACGCTAAGTACTGTACTAAAAAGGATAGCCTTATTTTATCAGTCCAGAGAAATAAGGAATGTGATATCCCGAATCAAGCAATGCATTTTATGAAATACAAACATATATCATATGCATAAACAAATCAAGAAATCAACATAGCATTTGGTATTTACGCGTAGGAAATAACTGAATATCAGAAGTACTAGTTATTAATGTTACATGTAACATCATCAATTAAGCAATATATTGAAAGCCATTTTGTAATATAATATATAAAATAATCAGTCAATGCATACATTCAAAACTGAAGGGAAATTAAAAAGAAAAAAAAAAAGGAGCATCCGGTGAAATGAAATGCAGTGCAATGCATTTGATCAAGTTCCAGTTCATTCCATCCTATTTTAAACAACCTAAACAATGGAAAAGAAATATCATTCCATTTTGTTTCACTTCATACCATCCCTTTTGATCAATCCAAACATAGCCATTGGTACTATTAGTTAATTACATTCTGTTCACTATAAAAGTATATATGTATATATATATATATATATAAAAGAGTGTGAGTAGTTATTAGTTGACGCAGAAATTCCAACAGAATGCTGGATTCCAGCCAACAGAGAAATATCGGACTCGAGAGCTGCCAACATATCTAGCTTTTAAAAACTCATCGATTTGACATACTCTGCCACTTCAATGTAAATCATGGGAAAAGAAAAAGAATGAGAGTTATTATTCACATCTAGAATTCAAATACACAAGTTTAGTTTAATAAGAGACCGATAAAGTGAGGTAAATCTGGTTCAGGTAAGTGACATCAAGTAACCCAGATTCCACAATACTTTGGTTAGAAATAACTATGCCTTCTGAGATTGCTACGGAGATCTGAACAGAAAAGCTAATACAAACAAACGCACCAGTCCAATTTGGAAGCAACATCCAAGGAAAATGTAGATTCAATTGGTGTCATGGCCTCCTCAGCAGTCTGCATAATAATGTAGAAATGCTTTTTATTATAGAATCAAGCCAATATAATAGATATATCTGGATTTTAAATTTATTTTGACACTGAAACAGAGGATTGGCCTGAAAGAGAAGGCAAATTATAACACATCCATAGACTGATATTACTGGGATTGTGTTATCATCAAACAATAAAGACAAACCAGCTAAGCTTTTCAGAACATGTCCGTAGCTATGCAAAGAAACTGACATGGATGAAGCAAGGGCCATACGCACAAATGTAGATTTCAAATTCAAAAAGTTAAATGACAGTTACTTCTTTGCCAAAATAACATGCCCTCCTAACTTAAGCACTCATAATAGAGTCTAATTCTACAGCTTCGTACACAGAGCCAAAACATCATAGACTCAGGGGCATAAATTGTCTCATTGGCACACTATAATTTACATTTCCGGGTATATCTGAAGCAAATTTCATGACATTCATATACTCTGAAGTAGGAAATCTTTAAGGACATGACAACTTTTAAAACTTTTTGTTACAGATAGATGGAAAGAGATAGAACTATCAGGATGCCTTTCTACAAAGCCGTAGTAGCTACCTTCTCCGTGAGATCTAGTGCTCCACTGATAATTGTTGCCTCATCATGAGTGAGTTCACCTCCTTTACCAGCCTTAAATGGTCAAGAAAATGAAGTTAAGGGAGACAGAAAAATAATTGAAGAACACGAAAATTTATCTTGGAGAAATTAGCGGCATTCCTTTATAAAATGTACCAATTTTTTTTAACATGGTAATAAATTGAAAAACTATTAACAGAAAACATTTTCATGAAAATCCAGTGGCTACTCAATTTGAATAGAAAGCTGTACAAAAAGGTGATAATTTAAACAGAATACCTCTTGGCTATGGATTGAAACAAGGGCTTTCAGCTGTGCTCTCCTAAACAATGCATGATTATGTCCAAGTAAAGCATCCAGAACCTGGAAGCATAAATGTAAAGATATACAAAAGCCACAATTTGTTTCAAATAAAAATCTCCGCTATTATGAACTATATAGCAGATGCCTTCAGAAAAAAAATAAAACACCTCAATATGACTACTGAATTGTTCAACCTTAGGTAACCTGATCCAAATTGTCATAACACCACCCTTTTACTATAGGGCAAATTAGGAAAATTGAAAGAAAAATCTATTTGAACATATCACTATATAATCAGAATCATAAAAACAATAAGCAACATTGTAATGGGTGGGTGAAGTTGTGTATCACCTTTACGGTATATTGGGCTCGGAGAATGATATGATTAGCATATACTTTCTTAAATTAAAATTATAATTTAGACACGCATAGTCTTCACCTTTCCAATAGGGTAAGCAATTGGATAACAGATTATCATCAGGACACGTACAAGACCCACAAAATTAGCACCCACATAGAGCCCATATCTTGTGCATATAGCTTGTGGGATAACCTACGCCCAAGTGGCATTGTATCAATCAGTGCAATGTCCTGCTTAAATCCTTATGTATGATGCAAGAAAACTGGATTGGAAAAATATTGTACCTCTCCAAAAGCAAGAACGAAAGTCACAGATAACAGTACTGCCACAAATGGATGAAAAATTTTGTCAAGGTAAATTGGAAGTGCCTGCAAAATCAAAACGGCAGGAAAGAAAACACAGAAAGGAAGAATCCACCAATAATCATTAGTTGTTATAACATCAGCTACCCAAAAGCAATGTTAACATAATTTATTGGTTCTATGATATCTATGATACATTGGCTTTTTTAGCTCTTTTCTCGTTTGGGATCATCATTCTTTTTAAACAAGGGGAATGAAGGCTCTATCAGTTTCAAATCCACTACACTAAAAATTTGTTCAGTATGTTGAGCATATATTTATAATTCTTTGAGAAGATCAAGATGTGAAGAAATTCTTATAGGTTTACTCTAAAACTGATCCAGAAACTCAGAACAGAGATTTCTCAGTTTCTTCACCCTATGTTCTCACTTCATTAGCATTGCATTTTTATAGAGAAATATGATGACTTTGACTTTAGTTAAATAAGAAATGATTTTGAAGAAAGGTTTCAATCTTCTTTAAATAGTTGCCCTTAGATAATTTACCAGCAGTGTGGGTGTAACACTTCGTACACCAGAGTGGAGTGAAAATGAAATCCCTAGAATTCTCCAACGGATATATGCCAGCCAAACATGTCCGATTTCTAAATTTAAGGTACTGTACTATATCATGGACCTTTAGCCTTTTGGTTACTGAAAGAATGGACAATATTGTTGGTTGGTCGAACTATTAAATTAAACCCTCTGAAGCAAAGACCAACAGCTAAAATGTTCAGTCAATACAATTTCTTCAACAAAACAAAATTGACTTAGTATAAAAATAGTTAACATATTTCTTTTCGCTAACATTTCTGTTGATCAGTAAGAACCCATTATGCAGAGTGATCAGACAGCAAAAAATGAAAAAAAAAAAAAAGCAAACCCATTTCATCAAGGATTAGAATTCCGGAAAAACAGAGTTGCAAATACCTCCATGGCACAGGCGTTACAAAGAAGCAAGGTGACAAGCAACTGATGCTGCTTCTGAACAACCGGCAAAATAGCAGCTGCAAGTGTGAACCAAAAAGTCAAAAACGAAAACAACAAAACAACGAGGTTACTACAATATAACATAATATTTGGTTGAGAATGTTAGGTACGGTGGTACCAGCTTGTTTCTTCTCGGTGGAGGAACCACTCCGCTGGAGAATCTCAAGGTCAACGAGACCCAGAGACATTAATCCAAGAGTGAGACCAGACATAATCCCAGCGAAGAGAACAAGCAAGCAAGAAATTCCAGCATAAAGGAACCACAACAGAGTCCCAAATGGAATATCCTCAGCATCGTACACGAACTGCTCTGGTCGGAACTTCCCCATACCAAGCCTCAGGTCATGCAACATGCTCTGTTGCTTACAGCTCAGGAAAGCGAAAAAGTATATAACAAACACTTCGGTCTTATGTAGTGAAGAAACAAAACAAAAAAAAACATGGACTATGACGACGATAATAATAATAATATTTAAGAAAATGTAAATGTACCTTCCATCCTATGAACATTTTTATCGTGTCATTGTTACGTAAATGGTATGTGTCACTGTAATTTCGATACGTTTTTATTGTGTTGGGCCAGGCCAAGTTTATTGTGGATACCCGTTCTTGTGTTAGACTGGCCCGTTTTTATTGAACTTTTCATCTTTGGATTGTGACATCAGGCCCTTTAGTTTCTTTGTGCTAAATGACAGACCCAAAAGAAATTGAGAGAAAAGAATTTCATCTTTTCATCTTAATTTGATTTCTACATTTATAAATTTATTAAATTAATCTTTATACGTAAAATCTTATTAAACTAATATTTATATGTAAAATGTTATTAATAATCTATCTCGTTACGCTAATTTGAAAGATTAAATTAACAATGCGCTATATTTATAGAAACAAAACTAAAAAACGCGGAATGAAATTATGGTTGTAGGAACTAAAATGATACATTATAAACATATAAAAACCTATTTAATAAATTTTGATATATATAAATTAAATTCATAATTTAGTATGCAAGATTAAATTATTAGTTTAACCTTGAATGAGCTAAAGTTGGTTGTTATTTTCTTTAAATATGAGAGAGATAATTGTAGAGGGCCACACCTTTTAAATGCTATTTATTGAGTATTTATTATATTAGACATAGTAGAGAATAGTTGGAACTTTCATACCTACCCTGTTAAGTCACTGAACCATTGTATAGTACAACTTAACATTAAATGTTCCAAGGAGTTTTCTTTTTCTGGCTCAATTTCTAGATTTGGGAGTGTTTCTTTACAAAAACATTACATGTATTAATAGGTCTAATGTTTAGGGTCGATTTTGACACTATCGCAAGTCTAGTAATTGATACAAAATAGTGTCAATCATTTTTTTGACACATAGTGCAGCTTGCATAAACTTGTAGGTCCAAACTACTACATATACAAAAAGTTACGTCTTCTTTTGTACCATTGGATTTACCTCCCTCTATATATGTGGTGTTGCACCATTTTCTTTTCCTACAAATTCTCATGCAATCCAATGTCTATATAAGCATAGAAATGCTGTTGCTCAATCGTTAAACCCTGCCACATGCATGACTACATTCGTTTCTGAAAGACACTCCTACTATATACAAGACTTTTTGTCAGCCCTCATAAATTCTGCATGTTGATTCTTCATGCATATTATCAAAAGCACCATTTAACAACACTTCTCAATAATAGGAGATTAACTATTAAAAAAATAGTTCAGGAACAATGTAGGTGGTTAATAGGAGTAGAACCATTGACCCGTCACCTACAAACTCCATCACACAGAAGACATGAAACTTGAAATAAGAACCACACTCGTGGATAGCAACACACAAAGAAAAACAACCCCATTAGAAACAAACAAACAAACATCCTAGGAACACGCAAGTATATAAGCACCTTCCAAGGGGTCATATCATATCATATGAACATTCAAAAAGAGAAAACAACATCATGGAGATTTTCAACTTAATAACAGTGGCTCTGGCTTTGCTAGCATTATTGCCGAAGATGGAGAGCCAAATAAGGCCCCCAGTTATTCCTATCACAAAGGCTCCACGCCCACTTTGTGCATCACAATTTGCACTAGTGAACTATGCATGTTCGAGGTTGCCTTTCAGCCCTGGAGTGCCACCAGATTCTCCATCCCCAAATGATGAAGAGGATCAAGGAAACAGCCACCACAATCAAAGTCACAGACATAGCCACAGACATGGACACAATCACAGGCACCACCAGACCCCTGATGAAGATAACTGTTGCCGGTGGGCCAAGGAAGTCGACAACCAATGTGTGTGTGAACTTCTGGTTCGCTTGCCACCCTTCCTTATCAGACCTGTGCATCAGTACACACTCAACATTGGAGAAGGGTGTGACATCACTTACTCTTGCGGTGCACCAATCTGAGTCATTGCTACACTTTAAGTCACTCAAATATTGTGTTGAGTTTTAAGGATTAACATTATATTTATCGTTCATGGTTTATAGTTTTACTATGTAGCTGCAGTTTGGTCCTGTTTTCTGAGGCATCATTAGAGGTTCGATACTATGGTTTGGTTAATTATTATTTGTATAATATGTTTTAAATATGAATAGAATAAGTATTACTCTGTTTTTACTATTTTTAGACTTGCTCAGTTTGTGAATGGGACATAATATATGAAAAAGAGTTGTAAAAGTAGAAAGTTATATATATATATATATATAGATAGATATAGATATATATTGTCTTAACAATACAAGTATTATGTTCTAATTTGACCCAGAATATTATTTTCATAATTGTGATTTATCACTTTTTCAAAAAGTTTTACAAAGAGAAAAACGAAAAATATTCAACTAGCTTATTTTCTTTCCAAAAGGTATTTATATATTAATATTTGTTTATTTTTAGACATTTAATTAAATTTTATTTTTTATATTTTTCTTCACTCCACGTCATATCATCTATAGCTTAAATGTGTATTTTATTTATTTAAATCAAAGTTTTGACTTTTGTCTTGTAATTTTTTTTCTTTTTTTCATTTTTTAAAAATTATAAATCATTACTCTTGATCCTATTATTATATAATGTTAATTAACTATTTATGTTGAAATCGCTTTAACTATAATGCATAATAATGTTATGGATGATACCATTAATATATGATACCTCAAATCTTAAAATAAATAATAAGAACTCAAAATAGTGATTTAAAATTTCAAATAGATGAAAAACAAAGAAAAATAAAAGGACTAAAAGTAATTATTTCGAATTTTATAAGAATAAAAAAAATATAAGAACCAAAAATTAAAATATTATTTCTCTCAGCTATAATCGTTATAAGTCCCTACACATCATCATAGTTTTTTAGACACTTGTTTAACCAATCAAATGAACTCGTTTTTTTTTTTTTTTCTTACCATTAAAATCTATTAATAAAATGACTAGCTTTTTAAATATTGGCTTCGTTTTCTCTAAGTTCTATAAAAAAACTGGGTCTTTAAGTTCACTAATATCAAGAAAAGGTTCAAATTTTAAGGCGAACTTGTATCTAACTTTTAGAGAGAAAAAACTTGGTTTTAATGAATACTTATGCCAAAAGTGAAGTTCAACAAGTCTTTAACATGTTTTGAAACTCATTTTTGTATAGGGAGTTATGACCAAAACAACAAGACAAATACATGGTTAGTATAATAATACACATGCAAATATCATACCATGAAACATTCAAAACACCAAACAAACAAAGGAAAACCCTAAAAAATACTTTTACTATGCCATTTTATAAGGTTTCGTTTGAAGATGTTGTGACACTCCAAAAGAAAACTTCTTAACACCAGTTCAAAATGACACTGAATGCCAAAATAAAATTAGAAAAAATGAGTTCTTGTTGTGAATGAAAGGATAGCAAAAGTGTGAGGAAGAAATTATATACATCACTTACGTTGATTGGAGAAATTAGTATTAATTAAATAAATTAAGAAAAATTAAAATATTCTTCATTGAATATTCACATATAATGATAGGTCTTTTCATGGTTATATGTATTTGAAGACTATTATATATTACTTGAAGACTATTGTATATTACTTGAATGATAAAAAATTAAGAGAAATGCAAGTGAAGATTTGTTAAATGATTACCATTGAAAGAGTAAATTACATTGTCCTCTGTTCAGAGATGCTATGTGTAAGCATAAATTAAATGCAAGTAAATGATTTGTTAAATTATTACCATTTAAATAAGAAATTAAACAATAATTTAAAAGAGTATTAATTTCTCATAAAAATTTAATAGAATCTTATCTATTTTTCGTAGAAACCAAATAAGAAAGAGAAATTTATCAAGCAATTACATTCACAAATTGATTTCAATCTTAACATGAAATATATTTAGAATGAAGAAATTTAAAAGATATAATTTAGTAGTGGTAGTGACTAACACAACGAACTTGGAAGGGAACGAATGAAAACTACAATAATGGTGGCGTGGAAAACAAGAAAAATGCAACAAAGGATTTAAATTATCACGAGATACAGGTTCTCACGAGATTTCAAACACCACCCAATCAAAAAATTATCATTTTATATCAATTATCACTTAGTTGAAGTGACCTAGAATGGTAATTTTCACCTCAATTACCATTATTCAATATAAAATACTTATAAAATATTAAAAATTTATCACCATAATTTATTCTATATCGATTATTAAATAATTAATATAAAAGTTTGTAAATACTTTTTTAGTAATAAAAATAAGTAAAAATTATTAGAATGATAATTTTATAATACAATTTTGTAAGACAATTAAGATAAATTTTGATTTCATAATCATTATAATTTTAAATTTATTTCATAAAATTGATTTTATAAAATTAAATTTATATTTATTTTATATATATATATTAATTTAATTTTATTATTAATATAAATTTTTAATAATTTCATAATATTTTTTTACAAATTTAAAATAAATAAGAAAAATGTAAAGATAGTTAAGGTTATTTTTTTCTTCCTTCAATTTGTGTACAGTTGACAGTCACCTGCACCGATCACGTACAGTGTCCCCGTCCCGCACCTTTCACGAGCCGTACTCTCTCAATAGTCAACAGTCGGCAAAGCCCTTTTTGTAGCTTATAGCCACACCATTTCCATCTCAATAAATCAACAAACTAAAACAATTTACTTATTATTATTAGTAATATATAATATTTAAGATTTATTACACAAATTTTTAAAAATATTAACTTTCATAACTCATAATAAATTTATTAATTCTTTTTAATATAAAAATATAATTATAGGACGTCTTCAACTCTTTTAATATCTTTACTGGTAGATCGAATGGAAGGTATTTATGATTACATTCCAATTTTGAAATTAATAAAAAAATAAAAAAATTTTAAAGTAAATAGAAAATAATAAGTACGTTTATCATTGGATAATAATTATTTGGTGCTCACTATACAATAATCATGTTAACTGAATTTCAATAAAAATAAGTTGAGATGTTATCGGTCTAGGACGGCACCGATATCTATCCGTATAATTCTAAATTTTATGAAAAAAAATATATAAAGAGATAAAATATAAATGACACATTTGGAATAGTTGGTGGGTGCTTTAGCATGAACATTCCCACATGATCCGGTTAATTAATTTGCGTTTGGAGCAATTCCGGAATTAGACCCGACAAAAACATAACAGTTATGTGGTCGACACAACAACATTAATTACTAGTGTTTACATAAATATGGTGTTTGAGTTGCATGATGACAAAGGTGAAAAGCAGTAGTGGCTCGTAATCTTAAATAGATCCTGTTTCGTTTCAATTTTGCTTCTCAATTCGAATAACCAATTTTCTCTTTCTTTTTCTTTTCTTTTCTTGTTCAGCATCATCGCTTGTGTTTCTATGTTATCGTCTTCACTGTCCTGCATCAATGGCAGCAATCTTTGACTACATTAATTACTTAGACTCGTTACCTAAGTTCTACAATTTTCTTTAACAATTTTCTTTAACAATTTTCTTCAATGTTTATAAGATAACGAACTATTATTATTACTACTAAGTGTACAAGTGAACAATCAATCTTCTTAGATTTAGTCAATAGTCATCAATTTTTCAAAACAAAAGCAAAAAAAAGTCATGAGTCATAAAGTTATAATCATCTTAGTCCTACCTACAAAATATTGACAAATATCCTCTCTATCTTAATATTGTCGAAATTATATATTTATTAGCTTAGCTTCAAATAAGCCACATATGTAACACCATTTCATATAACACTACCTAAACTACAATATAGTTGAAACAGATGTTGGGACATTTTCATCACATCTAACCAATTAGCCACTTTATATCACAAAAGGACCATGGACAAACGGTGAAAAAAAAAATCATATATAAAGCAATTTGACCTTCATTTGAATAAAAAAACACATAAAATTGACACATAGTAAAAATTTATTTTCATATATAAAATAGATTTCTTTAATGAAAAAAAAGTGTTGAAAATTTTAAATATTAGAGATTTTATAGTACTTAAATATTAAATTAAAATATATTAAATAAATATAAAATTTATATCTCAATCGATTTTATAAAAATAAATTAAATTTAAAATTAGTATCAACACTTATCATATTATTCATCATATATTTAAATTAAAGGAATTTTGATATTTATAAAAAAAATATGTTAAAAATCTTATATGACAAAATTAAATATATATAATTTTTTTTATAATTAGATTTAAAAATCACAAACATAACTTAATTTTTTTTAAGTAGGTGGATTGATGAATTTAAATATAAATATCAAATGTGTAGGGTAAACATAAATTAAGTTTGGAAAAATATATCGGAAAGCATCGAAAATAATGATTTTTTTTAACCTTTGCACTAAAGAAATAATTAATATTACTAAAGAAATAATTAATATTAGATTAAAAAACATATAGGTCTGTTTTTATTTGTATTTTTATACATTTTTATTAAAAATTATAATAATAATGAGAGCTATAATTAAAAAAATAGAATATCTATAATATATATATATATATGGATATATTATTTCTGTTTCTTAAAAGAGCATATTCGAAATTTTAAATATAAAACTAAACTATATATCATGAAAGTTTCTCTCCATTTTTCTGTCTGAGATGTCACTTATTCTCTATATTATGCACATTTTTTTCATATATACTATTATTTAAATTTAGTCAACGTGAAAAATATTCCATCACATTAATCTTTATAGGTTAGATAAGATGATATATACACGCTACTCTTAATTTAGACTTCTAAATTATATTAAAATTTTAGACTTAATTAAAAAATATTTTACATCAATAACGTGATTATGAAAAAATTTTCGTATATTAAATTTTATGTTTCGATGTTGTATCAAACCTAATAGTTTATTAACATTTTTTTTATATTTACTCTTTTAATTAAAAAAAATCCCATCTCTTCAAACTCATTATTATATATCATCATTCTAAATATCTAATATTTTATTTATTCCAAACCTTTGATAACATGTATGGATAGAATCGAGTCAATTCAAATGAATTGATATATAAATTTTAATTTTTACACTAACATAGTATAAGTGACACCCATTAATATTATAGTATGTTTTCTAATAAGGAAAATTACTTTAAATGCTAAAAAGGGGAAAATAAATTGTATAAGTTTATAAGTTCAGGATAATTAGAATTATTTAGTGTAAAATATATTTAAATGTATATTTAAGAATTAAATGTAAGAATTAGAAGAAAAATAGAGAAAGTGGTCAATGGTCAGCTATAGTTTCCGGCATGCACACCGAATTCTTTGTTTCTTCTTTTATTACTTTTGAAGCCATTTTTTTTGCTTTAAGCATGCATGCTACCATAAATATTTTGAACGTGTTTTTTAGTCTAAAAGTGATTTTTGACAGAGAGTTTTTCTCTCCCTTTTCTTCTAAACTTACTTTTTATCAGGACTGTAACAGTAATATAAACATTTTCTGACCTCTATTTTAAGATTGGTAATTCAAAATGAAGACTCAACTTTCCATAACTTGTTTGAAATCTAAGCTATGATTGAAACATGTTACACAACATTTTCCAAAGCATGTTATTAAGATAAGCTTTTTTTTTCTCAACTTATAAAAAGACTCACCAAAATTATTACAAATTCTATTTTATTTTATTTTGTTTTATTTCAAATACTTTGAGATGGATAGTTTATAAAAAGAGAGAAGCCAATGATATTTATATGTTTTTTTATTCTTAAAATTTATGTTGAAATTAAATATGAAAGTATTTTTTAAAATAAAGTTAAAGTTATTTAATAAATTTATAATTATGTAAGCTAAAATAAGATACAACTGAAGCAAAAACTCCAAATATTATTTTATTCATTTCAAAAACTTTATTTGATTTTATATAAAATTTATTTTGTTGCAATTTTTTATTTCAAGGAGAAAAAATTCAAAATAAATTAAGGCAAAACACTATACTAAAAATTTAATTATAGTTTTTATAGTTTTTGAAAACCATTATAAAAATTAAAATTACATTTTTCAAGTTTAAAACGAGTATTTATCTGCTTTGAGATTGAGCCAACCTTGTGATTGTGAAAGGTTTGAAAAGCCTCCAGGGCCCCAAAAAAACTATAATTTCATTCATACATTATCTATGGAAAGAGAGAAATAGGAAGGAGAAAAAATATTAAAAAAAATTACTTTGTTTTAAAGCAATGATTTAAAAAATATATAAGTTTTTTAAGCTATTTTTTCTAACCATAATCCTACATTTAATTAAAATTATAAGTAGTTAATGTAAACTTGTTTACTTGAAAAAAATCACAATAATTAGTTGAAAAATTCTGGATATCTTTGTCTAAATATATATTAATTAAATTATTTTTTGTTATCATATTACAATATTAAATTATTATTGTTTTGAAATAAAGAAAGTATAAAATAAATATAAAATTCAAAATGTAAATAAACAATCTAGCTTATAAATTGATCAGAAAATTATTCAATTCACACTGTTTTTCTAAAAACAAAAATGAAAGATGTTTATTGTTTTAAAAAAATTGAATTTTTCAACTTTTAAAAACTAAAAATCTGTGTAGATAAATTATTTTGTTAAAATATTCTTTAAAATTTATTTTTAGTTTTTGAAAATTTAAAAAATAAAAACTTATAAAATATGTTTTTTATTATTAATGATTATTGTTACATTATATGGTCTTTATTATTATAAAGTTGTTCTCGACATTTTTTAAAAATAACTTTTAAACTGAACTTATCAAATATATTTTTTAAATTTATTTTCAAAATAATTTTAAAAAAATATTATTAAAACTATATAAAAAATAAAACTAAATGAAACATCCTTTAAATGATTTTTTTTTCTCTTCTCCTATAGCATATGGTTTAATTCAAAAGCATGAAAACTTTGCAATATTTGACCAATCAGGATTCTAATAATCATAAAAGGTGGGTGAAAGTCAAAAGGTTGAGTTTTTCCGAAATCAATACATCTTAATTTTCGTGCTATGAAACATTTTCATCTCATTTACAACATCTTTTTTTGGCTAAAGAAAAAGCCATATAAGTAACATAGAAAAAGTATCGAGTAAAATTACCAACTCTCCTTCATTAACTTCACCTCTAAAAAAGCTAAATCATAGGTGTTTTTCTTTGTCTTTTTGTTTATTTTTTAAAGTGATAACAAAGGGAAAGGAATTTGTTTATATACTTTTATAATGCTTTTTTATATATATTTTATGATATATAAATAAAATATAAATATCACATTTTAAATCAATTTTAATAATAAGTAAGTTTAGATTAAATTTAGATTTAGATGGTTTAAAAATTATTGGGTTAGATTTTAACATTTTTAAGAATGTTTTGAAATATTAAAATACTAATAGAATGTTATATCATCTTCTTACTTTGAATGTTATAATTGATTGAAAATTTTTATGAAAGTTTTAAAAGTAAAAGTAACAGAACTATTATTATCTTTAATCACGTATTGTTTTTCATTTTTCTGAGATATTCAACACAGAACCAAACACAAATCACTATCTAAGAAGAACTTATTACATTGTCCAGAGAAAATCTCAACAAAACACGTAATCAAGAGGTATAAATATTTCTGGTAAACTGAAATATTAATTTGAATATGTGTCAAGTTGAGATCAACCAACACCATAAACATATAATGATCTTAATCCATCAAATAATTTCAACAGATACTTTTCATAAATACAAACATAAAAAGATTGAAACCTTAAGAAAATAGAATTATGTATTAGGTTTAAGTGCGTCTAGTTTGGTTGCATAGAAGGTGCGACTCTCCCAGAAGCAGCATGGGAAGAATTGCAGAGAAACTGAGAAACAATGGAGACACACGGTTGCGCCACCATGTTCTTCCACGCCTCATTGGCCTCGTGACCACGTTTCTGAAACACAGGCGTTGCACAAAGACGGTGGATCTTCCACCCCTTAACATTACGGAGCATGTGGATTCTCCCGATTTGCTTGCATGCCAAGAGACACGTGTTCCTCTTCACGTCCCTCACCGCCTCCTGCAGCAGCCGCATCCTCGTCTCGCTACTCGCCACCGCCTCCCGCCGGAAATACGCGTCGAACTCCGGCAGCCCAATGGCCTTCCTAATCCCTCGCGAGTAATCCCCGTTCACTTTGAAAAACGGTCTCAACTCGTTCACCATTCCGCTACCGAGCATGTGGTCCACGCGCTGCGCCACGTAGGAATGGAGCACCGGCACGGACACGTCCACCCACAGAAAGCACCACTCGAACCTCGGCCCGAACCTCTCGACCAGCGCCTCCATGTACGAGTTCGAGCCTCCCACCACTATCGGAACCTTGTCGCGGCGCGTGATGGACTCGATGGCGCGTGAGGCCACGTCGCAGAAGTCCGAGGCTGTGAACTCCGTGTCGGGGTTCTGCGTCCCCAGAAGGTGATGTGGGATCCCGCGCTGCTCCTCTTTGGTGGCCTTGTTGGTGACAATCTCAAGCCCTTCGTAGACTTGCATTTTGTCGGAGTTTATGATTTCTGATGGAAAACATGTTGCTAGGTCCACCGACAACCTCGTTTTCCCGCTCCCTGTTGCTCCCATCACCAACACCACCTTCTCTTTTGGCCTCATCATCTGACTTTGTCCACTGGAAGGAACCTTTTTCAGCGGCTGTGTTGGTCTACACATCACTCTTGACATGGTCATGGTCATCGAATAAAAGGGTCAGAAATTAAACTAAGAAAAACAAAACTATAAGAATAAAGTGTTTATATATGTATATAGATCACGTATGTTCAAAATTTTTGAAAGGAACTTTAGTTGTTGAATGTAAGTGGTTGTTGTTGGTATTTATATAGGTAAGGCAGGGTGAAAGGGTTGGAAGGGGTGAAAAGTATCACTCTCTGTCACGATTTGTTGAAGATTGTAAAACGAAGTCTAGGAATAATTATCAGTGAAGAAGATATTATATAGTGGTCATCACAAATATTCCCATGGTTTTAAATTAGTGACGCGGTCTCGGGTCGATGCCATCTTCTCTTTTCAACTGCATGTTGCTATCAGGTCAACGATTTTCAACCCTCCATGTTATTATGCACAAACATTTATTCGTCTCTGCATAATGCAAATACTTTCATTACTTTTTAGTTTCTTACTAAATAAAGAGACACAATTAGTGCATGTTTGGTTTATTAAGTCAAACATAGATATGTGATAACATCAAACCAAACACTAAACATTAAACATAATTTGTGTTGAGAAAAGTTTGTGTATGTGCTGAGAAGAGGAAGCTAGCTAATTAAGGTGTCTGTGAAACAACATGAGTGGACCGGGAGCACAAGGTTCTTTTTCTTTCTTTGTATAGTGGGGCTATATGAGTAGAGCATAAAATTGTGGAAAGTATATATGATGATAAGATCTTGTTATTCGTTTCTTTTTATCTGGAAATTCTGTTCCTTGTACACGTAGAGAAGTTTGAGCTTAGGTAGCATCTAGCTCCAATCTCACAAGATCATGCGAAGATAGGCTTTAAATATATGGCCTTTTACACGATAGCGACGCAGGTTCCATCGATGAATCGAGTCAGAGGGCATTCCATATGCAACACCAAGATAAACTTCAAATTTTTTGCAAGTAACCTAGCTAGTACTTTTTTTCTGGTGAATGTCGAGAAGAAACCTAGCTACCTCAAATGATTTCAAGTAAAATTCAATCCTACGAATGGAATATTTATCTTAGGACATTGATATTTATCTAGGGCCATCATATTTTCTTTGTCGTACATTAAATAACACTGTTAAATAACCACATTCATACTGATACAGTTTAAATAACACTGTTAGAAAATATGTTTCAATATGATGATTGTTGCATCCACTTTGAAAGAAACATAATTGAAGATTAAAAGATTCAATATTTTCTATAGATAAGACGTGTTTTCATCATCCATTGATTAAGAAAATGTCACTGTTTTTTTTCTATATCAGCTCTGGTATAATCCACAAGTGATGTCACAGAAGATATTTTTTGTAATAATGTAAATTTTACTTTTGATTGTAGTTTTAATTCAATTGGTAACTACAATCCAGTGAATTAGAACTATTTAATCAAACATATCATTGAATTGGTGTAAACCAAGATAATTCAATTGATGTTGCAATTGAACTTGTGAATTGGCTGCATAACTCAGATGTTAACACTAACTTTTGATAAGCCAGATATTTTAGTTTCCACTAAAACAATAAAGCAATGCCTTTACTTGAATTATACATGTTAAACATATAAATTTTGTGAAAGTGTAACTTATATAAACTATTAATTATATAAATCAATAATTTTATATAAAAAGATCAATTTTATTGATCCAATCATTAAATGATAATTTTATATTATTATGTTTGTTCATGTCAAAAATTACCAATAATAAAATGGTCAAATTACTTCTATTTTAGTATATTTTGAAAAATATATAATATATTATTTTTATCTATATAATTTAAATATCAAATAATTTTATATCAATATAATTTTTTTGTATATACAATTTATATATATAAAAAATAACTTTCATTTTAACAGTAAATTTTAATAAAATATTATTCTAATTAAAATTTATTGAATGGTGACAATAGTTGACAAATATTAGGTCAAGATAATTTAATCCCTCCTAATATTAGTTATAGATTAGATAATGTGATTATTTATTCATGTACTCGATTTCTTGACTAGATTGTTCATTTATTCAATTTTTAAAATATTGAATTCTTTTATTGCATTATTTATTTAGTTTTTCTCTTCTTTTTATTTTTCTCTAGGAAATGTGGAAGTGTAATTATTTATACAATATAAAAGAGTAGTTTCCTTTCATTTGAAAATCGAGATGAATCTGAGTAATATTAATTGCTTCACTTGGCTATTATCAAGTGAAAATAAATTTCGAGAAGAAAAAAGAATTATTTAATTAGATTATAATTGTAAAAAAATAATATATATTGTGTGAAAATAATGGTTAATTATTAAGTTTAACCGTCTAAATTAATGAAAAAGATTAAAAATAAAAATGAAGATTTTGAAAGAATAAGAAACTTTTTTATATAAACTAAATATTTAAATTATGATAAAATAAAATATCTTTTTATAATATTTTTAGGATAATTTTGAAATGATCTAAAATTAAATAAAAATATTTTGTCACATAAGATTAATGGTGACAAGTGGATATGAATATAGATATAGATGTCATGTCATCTCTTAATAATCTAATAAAAAGTCCAATAATAAGGACCACAATTTGTGAGAAACTATGACTATCCATTTATAAAAAGCTTAAATCAACTGAAAACGAGAGAAAAATATAATTAATTTTCTTTTAACCTAAAAATATATTAAAAAATAATTATAATATCTAACTTATTTTTAAAATTATTAAAAATATATGATAAAAATAATTATAATATTTAATTTATATTTTAAAATTAATTTAAGAGATAAATTTTATATTTTACTTATATATTATAATTTTATTTTATTTTTAATTAATGTAAAATATTTTAAATAATAATTTTTAAAATGAAACTCTTTCTTTTATACCATCTCAGGTGCATTTTCTTTATGTAGATTTTTGTAATAAAAATTTATTTTTATTTTATTTTGCACTGGAGAGGAATGACATAATTAAAATGTGTAGAAGCAGTTGTTGTGTAGAAAGGTTCAAGAACTTGGTTGTTGTCATATTTGCACTGAAAGAATCAATAGAAAAACATGAGGAAAATGAGAATGAATGAAAATATAATGGATATAGCTTGCAGAAAATATGATAAGAATTCAGATTTAACTTTTTAAAGTAAAAATAAATAAATAGTTTCGTTCAATATTAAGTAGACAGGAATATTGAAAAAGAAAAAAGAAATGGAAGAGATGCTGAAAACCTTGTTTATGGACTCACAACAAAGTCGATTTTATATAAACATCTTAATCAACAAATAAAATCAAAATATAAAAAATCCTAAAAATCATCTAAAATATTTGGAGATTATGATTATATAATAAAATTAAAATACCTTTACAAAATTAATTTATCATTTCTTATATTATATTTTAACATTATCATTTTTTATATTATATTTTAACATTATTTTTACACAACTTTGATATTTTTTAATAAATTTAAATAAACTTTAATATTTCCGAAAAAGAAATTCATACATAACTTAATTAAAAAAATAACATGTTATTGTTTTTATGAAAGAAGGATGAGAATTAGACAATATATATATATATATATATATATATATATATATATATATATATATATATCAAAGTTCTTAATATTTCTTTAAAAAATAAATTAATATGAATCTAATTCATATCTAAAATCACTTAAGAATATTTTTAAAAAAGAAATTTATATATATATTAATTAAAAAAAATAAACATATTATTGTTATAATGAAAATAAGATAAGAATTAGATAAATCATAAAAAAAATAAAAAAAATATTATTGAGTGTAATTTATCCTTAAAACCAATTCAGGTAAGATTAACTCTGATACTAAATAGAAATTTTCTTAAGAACAAAGGAAAGGAACAAAGTCAAAAGTAGAATAAATCTGAAGATAAATGTAATCCATACATAAATGTTATAGCAGCAGAGACTTCATTCATAAATCTGCATTCTATATTCAGCATGTGGGAATGATTTTGACATTCAATGAGACACGGTCAGTGGAACATGTTTTCTGTTTTGGGGAGATGCATCTTGGCTTGCCAAGGAAAACAACTGCATTAATCATTACCTTTTATGAATTCCTTCGTGAAACAGGTGCTTATATCCAATTAATTTTTCTCTCCATGAGACATAATCTGTTGCATTTTCATGTACTATTCCAAAAGATGAAACTCTCACATGTTTCAACTATTTACATATCAACATGTTGTTGTACTCAGCCATTTACACTACACAATCAAAATAGAAAAAAGAAACATTAATGGTTTTTTAAAAAGGTTTATTTTCAACTCAATATAAATTAACAGTAACATTTAACCATAAAACAAAGACTCAAAGTCAAGATGTAGCAACTGTGTGGGTAAGGATCTATTGCATGATGGCACCGAAATAGTTAAGTAGGATAATTTTGTCTTCATGTTACATCATGGCACCATACATGGTGTCCCACAAGTGTTTTAGAGCAGAATATGACAAAACTGTTTCAAGATGGTACTGGAATTCCAACTGACGGCAGCTTAGTATATAACAAAACAACACAACAACATGGTTTGCTTCCACATTCTTTTTGACTCATTTTCTAACCACAAAAATGTTCTGAATGTGACGCAGAAAGCATAAATGTTACATGGTTTGTCACCGGAACAGGGGAAAAACAGAGATAGCAGCACCACTTGTCTTCAGATGAGGCGCATCTGGAAAGGGTACTCCTTGCTCACAACATAAAAACATACCATGACCACTTGTCACAATATTTCTTTACATGACTACATGGGACCAACCCCTCACTACAGAAAATTAGATTCTGTAGTCATGGTGTAGGGTTGACAATATTTCCCAAGAATGTATGATTTTTGGAAAAGAAGCATTTCAAAATAAATGAACTGCAAACTCTTTAAACAGTTTCCATATTCTAAATTCAACAAAAAGGGAACACGATTATTGATGCGGATGGAGGTACAATTGGGTCAATGACATCAACAACTCAATTGGTGAGAGTGGATCAAGTAATGAATCAAAACCCATAAGGAAGAGCTCGAGACAAACCTCAAGACCAAACTGGCTGGAATGAATTTATCTACTAAGAAAATAATTTTTTAATTACTTTTTTCTGTTATGTGTAATTATGTTTTGCTTATGTGTATGAGAGTAAGAATTGGAAGAATCCGTTTGAAGGGATGTGAAAAAAATCTGACTTTATCTGGAGGACTGTTACCTCGAATATCAGCTTTATTTTTTTCATCCTCTATCAATTATGAACTAACTTTCACACAAATGCTTCTATCCTTGTTGCAGAAACCTCTACCAGTGATTTTTCAAAAATGGATCCCCTGCACTGCGACACTTTGCAAACTTCTCATCGAATGCAGATACAATTTACAAACCAAAAGGTGTTAGTTCTGAAGGCAATATTTATATATGTAAATTAGTATCTTAGTTTATATATTTTACATGATAAATTTTTATGTAGATAAAATTTAAATAATATAAATAAATTTGAACTATAAATTATATTATAATTAAATTCTTAATAAATATTTAAATATATAAATTAGATTTTGGATTAGTAATGAATCATTTTTGATATGATATAAGAATTTTTAATATTAATTTAAAAAATATTAATATTTGTTTTAAAGATAAAAATAATAAAGTGAAAGAAATAGATGATTAAGGATTTCAAACATACATAATTGTTTTGTCCATGTCTGTGTCTTGTCTTGTTTGGTGTGGTGTCCATGTGAGATAATGTAATTCATGGGTTATGAGATGTTTTAAGGAAACAAGCCCAAATCTTCCCAATATTAAAGCATCTTACACTTCTCATTAGAGAAAAAAAATAAAAAGGATGACTCTATTGAGATGTCACCATATTTCAGGGGCATTGATTGAACATGAATATTGTGACTATAGGAGACAATATGGAAAGGACCTAATTGTAATTCCGAAACTGTTATCGTGGATTACATTAATAACTCATGCAATTAACTTCAGCTTAATTACTTCCCAGAAAACCATTTATGCTTGTGATATATGGTGGTGAGTAGTACCATTACTATCATCATCGTTTTTTTTGGATAGTAAGAAATCTGATTGGGTTTTGGAGAAAGAACAATACATAAGATGCTTAATAAGTTATTATGGAATACTGATTATTCCCCCTGGGTTGAAAAATCTATTGCAGAACACATACCAGATGGTAACCAACAAACAACTAATAAGCAATGGGTGTGGAATATTTGAGTGGAACATATAATGAAACATGTTATTATGTTGTTACTTAAGGGAAAAAAGGAACAGCTGTACATTGTTTGAATTGGAACTATTTAATGCGATTGGTAAAATTAGTGACATTGAGATTAGCACACTTGGCACCCTGGAGCAACAGGGATGAGGTGAAACCAAATCTATTTGAGTCAAGATCAAACTGCACTAGATTATCTTCAAATTGATGCCCTCCAATCACAACGCCCTCCCTCCTACGGGTCCCGCCATCCACGAAACCCAAGCACCACACATCCACTACTCCCTTTTCAATCCTCACCATCGAATTCCCCCCGAAGATTCTCCAAAACACGTCCTCGCTGTGCATCACCAGATCAACGGTCGGAACCGCGGGTCCCACTCTTGTCTCCGTCAGGTCTCCCGCAGGGTAGCACACGCCAAAGGGCTCAACGGGCTCCGTCACCGTTAAGTTAAAGGCGGAGGATTCGTTGACAAAAAACTGGACGAAGAGTTTGTAAATGGAGCTTTCCAAAACGGTGTAGGGCTCCGCAGTGCTGATCTTGGTCCCACCGAATCCGGTTTGATCGACGGTAAAGATGGAGGCGTTGATGGGAAGAGCCTTGCCGTTGATCTTGATGGAGGTGAGGTTTAAGAAATACTCATCGGAGGGTTGTGCTTTGTGGGTGACGACAGTGTCGGCGACGGGGTTTAGAATGAGGGGGGTGTAAGTGAGGTCAATTTTGGAAGAGAAAAAGTAAGAGATGGTGGTGGAGGCGAAGATAGCTGCGCCTGTGTTGGATGAAGCGGGCAAGCAGAGAGAGAAAGAATGAGGGGAACTCAATGCGGTGCTTATTTGGGCCGGGAGGGAGTAATTGGAGCGGCCTAAAGCGGCTAGTCCGGCCACATTGGTGGCGAGGCCTTGGAGCAAATGGGCCGTGGCGCAGGAGAAAGTGAAATCCGAAATGAGAACGAGTGGGCTCTGAGAGGAGGTGTCGTAGGTGGGAAGGGCGAGAGAGTCGATGAGGGCGGTGTCGAGAAGGGTGGTTCTTGTGAGGGGATTTTCCGGGAAGAGGGCGCATGTGTCGTTGGAGCAGGCGTTGGAGGGGAAGGAGTCGCAGAGGGAGGTGTTGCAGGGGATGTGGTGGGAGGAGGAGGAGGTGTAGGTGGAGTCGCAGAGGAGCCAGGTAAGGGAGGAACCGAGGTCGAGGTGGAGTGTGGTGTGCTGGAGTGGGGTTTTGAGGTAGAGGGAGAGGGTGTAGAGTTGGGTGGAGGGGTCTTTTGAGATTGGGGCTACTAAGGGGATTTGCAGTGTGGGTGTCAGATAGAGGAAGAGGGAGATGGCCAAGAAGAACAACCTGCTACAGAGAGATGGAAGAGGCATTTTGGAAGGCTCCGGGGGGGAGATGAAGAAGCAGTGGTTGGTGACGGAACATTGAGGACATAAATACCATGTGATTCCCGGAGAACTGAACTAATTACGTCCACCCATGTCAAATGTTGTCGGTGCAATGCAACTATTTTTGTTCTGTTTTCATATGCTGCATGCATAAATAAAGTACACTTGTAGAGTGTGGCGCTAAACTACCTTATCGATATGGATAAAGATGTGTACATATCTACATATCCTAAGATAATATTTGACACCTTTATAGATAAATAAATAAAAATATAGATATAATAGACTATTACTTCATAAAAGATATATAGTGTAGATGAAAAAAACAAATGTCTTGTAAGTCTTTGTACTATCTCATATATGTTATGATGTCCATATATACATATCACTCCCTCTATCTATAAGGTACTCTAGCCGCAGTACACAGGCTGCAAGTCTACTTGAAGCTGCGGAAATTGGGCTAGATTAATCACGCCAACCCCAGTTTAAAGACTTCAGTTGCCAGCTTAAGATCTAAACGACGGCATCAGTATCTTTATCACAATTGTATTATCTGTTGCACATCTAACAAATATCAAATATAATACTACAAGTTGCTTTAAAAAAAAAATACAAACTAGTGAATCTTGAATTATTGTATTCTGTTAAAGCCCGTTTATGCTGAGCTTTTTTCCAATATGATCTTGTGATCTGCTGTAAATAAAGGAACAAAAATAAAGGAAATAATGGGCAAAATTGATAATATACAACAGCGACCAAAGCCAAAATTTTGTTAGCCAAACAAAATCATAGAACCTAAACTTCTTTCCTATGTTATGCACGAGGCTGAAAATGGCGGCAGCACAGATAAAATCTCTTGGCAACAAAAATGTACAGCTTCTGGGCTGGTACTTCATTCAGAAGTCTTGCTTGTTCTTTCAATAAACAAACGACATTCTTAGCTTTTATTATATAACTCACTTGCGCCTTGAAGAGACCATATGCTGGTGAGCCTTGATGTCCCTTTGTATTCTGTCTGCATACAAGGGTAGGCAAATTATCTGATTTATCTCATTCAATAAGACATCTTCTGTGATGTTGTCCTTTATGCTTCGCATTACCTGTATTAAAAGATTCACATGAGTTAGTTACACAAAAAACATACACAACCAAAAGAAGATTGTATAGCAGAATGGAAAAGTATTACAGGTATTATACCTTTCTATAGGTATTTATGTCATTTGGAGTTGCTTTGTCTATTCTGATCCGCATACAGACCCAATGATGCTCCACGGAATCCCAGTAGCACTCTATGATCTTTCCGGAATAGGAAGAAATGTCTGATGCATCTGAAAATCATTTTGAGCCAAAAATTAAAAACAAATTATGGCTTATTTTTTCAGAACTTTAGTTTAAATAAATTGGGGAATTATGTTATAGCTAGCTTAAATGGATTCAATAGCAAAGGGAGTCATGCAGATGGAATAAATATATTTTACTATTAATCGCAATTCAAGTATGGCCAAAATCGGGTAGTTCATGCAGTTAGCTGTCATCTGGATGAATAGTAATAATGCCATAAATTACATTATGATCGTATAAAATAATAATGATGGTCTACAAGTTCTACAACCTTTAAAAATAACATTCTCTTCCATTAACTTCTTCCTTCCACGTTCAAACAGAAAAAGCAAGGGACGATCACCAGCTCCCACCTGTCAACAAAGACAGTCAAAAACAGGATTGCCATATTAGAAAGAATATAACACCACATAAACTAATTTAAATTTTGAACTTCAGAAGAAGTACTTGTACAACCTCGCAGAGGAAATCAACAGAGTTCATCTCAGGGTATTTCCACTTCAGAAGACCTTCATGTGTGCGAGGGACATATGGATCATCCCAACCCTGATAGAATCCATCACTATTTAACAACGAACAAGTAGATAAACCAGACAGCATATATGCATATTTGTGTTGATATGTTCTCACCCAATTAGTATTTTTAAAGACCTGGTGTTTCCTAGAAGCCAAGTGTTCATCCAAATACGTTATACATCCAAGCTAAACTTGGGAGGTTCACTCCTCTAGAGACACTAATTATTACCTGGAATACAAGGCCGTCTGATGAATGCGATAATTGTGGAATAAATTTATGAAGGAGCTTTGATACAGTAGATAGTAACCAAAATCCCTTCCTCCTCACCTAAAATAAAAATATGAAAATATAACAAATAGCTTATCCCACTGGAAAATATTTCTGAAAATAGAATAGTAAAATAATCACTATACATACACTAAATGGTTCCAAGTCATATCTATAATAAGGATGTGTATTCTTTGAAAGGCCCTCACGTTCCATGTTACGAGGTTCAATGACTTCTTTCTCCAGCAATTTCCACCTTTCATAAAACGGCAGCTGCATGTATTAGACCAAATGGTCAGGTTAAAATTCAAGTCAAGTACAAGTGTGAAAATCAATCCAAGGAGTTACAGGTTTCTAGGCGTATATTATCTAGTCTATTATGTCCTTTTTTAATGTTTTACCAGCGTACCAAATACTCTCATTGGAATACATTACATAATTCACATTTGCAGCCAGACTTCATTGAAAGTTAAAAACCCACTCCCAGAAATATTGAACAGTATCTGATATATTTAATGTATCAGTAATTAATTACAAGTTAACAAACTAGAGACTGCTTCTCTGATGATGATGCTTCAAAATTATTTCAGTATTTGCAATGTCTAACCAGATCCTAACATATGGATTACTAGTGATCCAGGATTTTCTAGCCTAATAAGAAAAGGACCCACAATTCAGGGGTAGTTTCAAATCCAACTAGAAGCTTACAGGTGCTCATTTTACTGCAGGATTGTTAGGAGATATTTTAATTAACTGAAATACAAATACCTTATTAGGAATAATTTGGTTTTGGTTGACCACTAAGTAAGCAACTCAAAATAGCAAACATAAAAAAGACTAAACCAATAAATATTTTTTCATTTCATATAATATAATTGGAGTAAGAAAGACCAACCAAGAAGTCAAATATCTCAACACTGTAGTTGTTAATAAATGTGTACCTCTGTCAAAGAGACCTGATTGATGGCCATCAAATCATAAATGAGGTATCTTCTCTCTTCCTTGTGTGTCTGTGGATCCCTGTCAATAATCATCTCCCCATCAAGTAATGTGTAGTGGTGATTCCTTTCAGGTATACCCTTGAAATGATTGTGATTGAAAACAATTGAGTTATCCTTTAGAGAATCTAAAACAAAATTTACAAATAGACAAGACAAAACTTCCAAATACCCAAGAAGATAAAATTCACTAGACAACAAAGTAAATTGAATAAACATACATACCCCATTTGAATATCTGCAAGGAAATCGCATATTGATTTTTTGGAAAAGAAATTTTCTATCAATCAAATAACATCCATCAGAAGTAATCAGCATCATATAACGTGTCCCATCAGCTTTCCATGTGGCATAGTAATATCGTTGTCTCAAGAGTTGCAGATTGTCCCTGCAAAAGAAAATAACAATGATCTAAAGTCAGTTGATAAAACCAAAGTAGATGGTTAACGAAGATGAAGCTTTAGATTTACAATCAAGTTTTAATAAAATAACTCTCTCCTGACTGAAACTCAACTGCATCAAATGAATATTTTCTTCACTTCTATAAAACTGGAAAAGGATAGAACTAAGGAATGTCTTTTGATCACAGAACATCCATTAACTTAATAGCCAAATCTGTTTGTTAGGCCAAATAGCAGTTTCAAGTTAATCGTAGATTTTTTTTTTATCCATAGGAATTGAACACGTCAAGAGGTTTACAAGGACTCATACACTAAGCTCAACCAACTGAGCTAGATCCCTTTCACAATTGTAGAATATTTTATAAATATAAAAGAATATTCATGTAAAACTTTAAATATTCATAAAACTAAAGAGCTTGATTGTGTAAAGGCAAATTAAAATAGATCAGAAATTTCTTTTAATCGACAGAAAGCTAATATGGAATTTGAATTCCCAGCATGTTCGGAAATTAGTCACAAAGGTTTTGACAACTAATTCATCCCAAAATTAAACCAATAGAAGTTCAATACAGTATGAAACCATGACTTCTTTATTGACATCCCCGTGTAAGAATTAATATATTATAAGATCCTATTATGTTGCTCTTAGTTATTCTTCTTCTTCATCAGTTCTACTAAAAATATAGACTGGATTTTATTTTTAATGTAGTGAAAAAAATGTTGCCAAGCTAGAAAATTTCTGAAAACAATGTATGTTAAAGAAAATTTAAGAACAGCACCAGATGCTCCTTTCAATGAAAAATTCAAATTTCCAGTTAAGCAGTTGAAAGATGAGTCACGTACTTTAGGTACTATTAATTCCTTAGACTTAGTAGATTAGAAAAACAATTAACGTTCATCTCAGTAAAACAGCCAAGTCCATTTCGAGGTTATGTATAATTCTCAATGCAACAAAAATCAAAGTGATCAAATGTACTAAGATTGGACCTGTTCAGAGAAACAGGGTGTGATCCAGGAAACTGCGAACGTCCTCTTCCCTAAAAAGAGATAATATTAAATATGAAAACCCAAAATAATGCAATTAATTCATGGAATAATTGTATGCATAAAAAACTAATGTTTCCAAATCAAATAATTATTTGGCTTTGAAGTTCTCTTGGAATTTTATTGAGATGTATCAAATACAACCCATTGCTCTAGATAGCAAAACTTTATTTGTGTAAAATTGATAGAGTTACGTTGATTTTAAGGGGGGGATGACAGAGAGAAATAGAGAGACAAGAAAGTATTGCTTAAGTGAAATTTATTAACTATACATTACACTACTTGTATACATTGACACTCTTAATAGAATAATATTTTGTAGGAAAAGAGTAAATGGGTGCTACTTCTGAAACACTAATTCCTACGAAAATTAAATCATACATCTGATCCATTAATTTTTTAACATGTGATACAAAAACAGCATTCTTGATTATCTCAATTTAAATCATTTTCAAGAAAATATATAGAATTCAATAAAAAGCCAATTCAGAAACCCACCCCTGTGCTCAATTTAAGCAGTTGATAACAAACTTCTTGCATGCCACGCAGCTGGTTTGGAGGAATTGGATCTCCCAAAACATCATCATTTGTCAATACTTCATTTCTCACAATATTCTCCTAGAAGATCAAACCGAGCATAAGGTAATCCATATAAATATTATAACTCCCAGAAATAAATTGTGAACAGATTTAATGTTCGTAAACAAACTTCATATTTCTATTTCAACAGAGCACACAGATTTGATCAAAAATGAAAGTATATGAGGAAACAATGACCACGTATTAATATCATAGTCACTTATTTAAAATGTTCTGTTATCAGTGTCTACATCTAAGTCTTCACAAAGAAAATAGAAAGATGCATACGGTGAAGCCTATTCTATTTTTAGGCCATATCAGATATTTTTCAACAAAAATAAAACATTTCTATGCTCATACAAACTTGTTGGAAGGAAGCAAGTTACATTTTAAGCATCCGTCCAAGTAAGGAGTTCTTTCAACCCAGTGGAAGAACTCCAAATCATATAACTAAGAAGCTAAGTAAACTGAGTCAACAAGGTGGACATACCTGTACTGGAATGTGTCCATAATTATCCACAGCTGGGACAGTTGTGCCCCGATAATCAGGATCTGAAGTTCGGAGTTTGTGGACAAACAAGATCTTCAGGCTTCTTTTCATGATAAAACATGTACAGGGCATCAATATAGTCCTGCTTGTAAATTCCTGGGTGACGTGCCAAAGCAAATTTATTTATCGCCTGGAAGATAATAAGCACAAAATTGCATAACCCATTAATTACTCAAGTCAAGCAGGTATTGAAAGCAAACCTATCAATTGTCCAATAAATTTACTCACCTCAGTAACAGGTATAGATTCCGTACGCACAAGAAAGTGAACAATCATATAACCTGTGCGATTATGCCCATGGGTGCAATGTACAAGTATATATTTTTTTTCGTTTTTTCTTTGGGAGCAAAAGTCTTGAACCTAAAATGAATATCTAACAAGTATAAATCATAAAACCTCAAGTAAGATATCAAGCACTGTACAACCATTGTTAGGAACACTAACAAGAAGACAATACTTGACTATCAAATTGTGAGCATTAATCAAAAGAATGAGTTAAAGTAATGCTCATGAACTGTATAACAGTGAACACTATCAACACTGCAAAAGGGAGCTACCTCATCACAAAATTTTTTTACAGATTCATCATCAGGTACAGCATCTCTTCCTTTGCATCTTATCTGCACGAGCAAGTAAAAGTCTAGAGTCAATTACAATTAACATTTCATAAACAATAGGATGAAAGATATTATCTTACCTTGACATGACCAATTCCCTCTCTTGTCCAATCTGATACAGGATAGTAACGAGTAGTATTTGTCAGATCAATCACTAAACCAAGCTGCAAAAAACATGAAGTTAACCACTATGAAGCTGGTTGCAACAAATTGTATACAACTACAGAGAAAACAAGTATTCATGCCACAGCGTAAAATCATAACAGATAGAACATGTAAAAGATCCACAATGTTGCAAATTTGGCTCTTTCTGTGATTACAAATCTTTCTACTTATGAGTGCAAACAAAATATAAACACTACATACTATCCTCATTCTTCTTGGTCTTTTTCCCCAAATCCTAAACTGCAATCTAAGCAATCTTGTGTTAATAAAAGTTCCCTAAGTACACCAAATTCATGTAAAGCACATTGCATTGTGACATACATATGGGAACTAGAGAAAGTCCCTTTAAATGTTGTGAAGCAATAAAATGAAAAAAATGTGACATTGCATTACTGTGCAATTGACGTACTTACTTCTCGACCTAATACTCTTTGTTGATGAATAGCTTGTGTAGGAGTATATTTTTCATTTGGAATGTAATCATTGAAGGATTCACCAAGTGGAACCTTTGAAGGGATTATGCATCCTAGTTCTTGGCCATGTGCTGGGCAGTCAAACCAACCTGTAATATACAACCAACTAAAAATAAAAATCTCTAAAAAAGAAAGCACAACATCATATAGTAATGTTATTACAAGAATGAAGGGAAGTAAAAGAGATTTCAACTTCCTAAAGAAAATTGTAGCCTGAAGAAAACTATGAAACAAGAACTTCTAAAAATCCAGTCGTACATAGTTATTAGTATCACAAAAATAAAATGGAAAATTAGTTAAAGAAAAAGGTCTTCTTCAAGCAATAGGGACTTGTAATAGTGAGTTCAAACGATGTAATCAACTTAAATTTAAATTTTCCCAGCAGAATAATGATAGCTAAAAGATAAAGTCTGAGTCTATACTAAAAGGCCATGAACTATGCCTGTATATCACAATTCCTACAGCTTATAATTAACACTTTCAAAAATTAACTTACCCATATTGAAAAGTGAGACATTTAACATACACAGCCATTTTCCATATAGGTCTACATTTGGTAAAACTTTTTTAGGAGAATATAATTGTTCTCTTTTTTTTTTTCCAAAAATCTCTTTCATGGAGCCATTATGCGGGGAGAAAACGATTATCTCACTATAATAAGTTGTACTAAAACACGATAACATAGTTAGTGGAGGTAAAAAATAACCCTCCAATGCCAAAGGTAACTTATAGCATCATTTATTTACAGCAAGTCCATAATTTGTATAGTTAAATTCCTAATAGCAAAATAGAAACAATGAGTTCGAAGTAACGGGTAACATTTTCACAACGCAATAGTCTATAGTTGACAACCAAATCCGTGTGTATTGTATATAAAATAAATAAATAAATACAAGAGCTCACCATCAGGAACCATGTTCCTATCATAAGGTCTAGAATTCATATTGTATGGTCCCCGTTCTTGCCCTCGGTCCATGTATGGGGGCTTTCTTTTAAAACCTCTTCGTGTATCCTCATTACTCTGCTGCATAAAGAACTCATGATAAGAAATAGCATGGGAGATATGTCAAAAAAAAAACGACAAAAGATAAACAATTCAACAATAATCTAATAAAATGCTGAACGTAAAATTGCAAGGAGTAGAATCACTTCAACGAGTACAACTGGAGCAATAGCTACACACATATGTACGAGAACAAGCAAAAGGCTGTGCACGCAGTTTTGTACACTGAGATTCATTGACATCAGACAAAACAAACTGAGATTCATTGACATCAGACAAAACAGCAAAACGTCACCCTAAAACACTTTCATCGGTACCAGCATGCTTTAAGAAAGACTCTCACATAGGAAAACCCGCAAAGCATGATTCAATCATTCACACGCCACTAAATTTGGAAAACCGATTATATTAAATTGAGAAAAAACTCCATATGATGCATTACAACTACTGGTGATAATCCACCAACAAAACAAAAAGAAAACATTGTGTCTTCGATCCTCGAAAATGAAAAACGTTGTTTCAGGCTAGGATAAACAAGTTCGATTGTTTTCGAGCGTTGGTTTTTGGTCCTAGTCGTGAATCATGGCGCTTCTTAAACCTAAATTAAGTAACGAGTAACGAAACAAAGGGAAGAAGTAGAGAAGTAAAAACAGACAATATATGCAGAGAGTAAGGATTATGGTTATGGAAACAGAGAGTAAGGATTATGGTTACGGAAAGGATGAATGGAACCTACCATGTGATAGCTCATGGGAGTAACGGATTGAGAAGAGTAAGAGAGTGAGGTGAGAGAGAATGTGGTTAGGGTTTTTATGGAAGAAGAAATGGAGAATCGATCTTTGAAGGTGAAGAATTTAAAGATCTGTTGTGTTGTGCGCCACCATACATATCCGGGTCTTCGCCCTCGTAGATAACCGACATAGTTACCTCCTTTATCCCTTTTTCTGTTTTTTTTTTTCACTTTATTTATCACTCACTTCTCCTCATTTTTATTTTTTTTAATTCATCTCATTTCTCTTTAATTTTAAAATTAAAAAAGAAATATTTTAAAAAAATATTTTAATTATATTTAAAATAAAATATATCTTTTTCTCCTATAAAATTAAAATATATATTCAAATATTTTTTATATAATATTTCATAGTAATTTATATGAAAAATTAAATAATAATTTATATAATATTTTTTTTATTTTAAGAAAAATATATTTTTATTCTTTATAAAATAAATAATATATTAGCATGATTTTTATATAGGGTTATTTTTATTCTTAAAAATAATAAATATTTTATTATAGTCTATTTCTAATGGATATTATTATTTGACAAACAAAATTTTAAAATGTGATAATAATAATAATAATAATTTATATATATAATATATTTTTATGTATTATCTTCTTTATATTTTCTTTTTATACTGAAGAAAAAAAATTTATTTAACTCTTAAAATATATATTTGGTGATTGTGATTTTATTATTCAAGTTTAAAATTTTTTATTAAAATGAAATGGAAAATGGTAGAATTTGGAGAGTAATTGAATGAAATCATATAAAAAAAATTAGAAGGGTAATACTTTATTTATTTATTTATTTATTTATTTATTTATTTATTTATTTATATATATATATATATTAATTTGATTATATATTTAAATAATATAAAATTCTTAATACACTTTTTTCACCTGAATATATATTATTTTCATCATATAACAAATATAAAATTCTTATTATAAATAATTACTTGGTAAAATAATATATATATTATAAGTATTTTTCATTTTAGACTTTTATGTATCACATATATATTCATTCAATATTTTAAAAAATTAGACTAAAATATTATGTATAAATTTTATAAGAATCAAATTAATACAATTTTTTTATATAAATTATTTTAATATATATATATATATTCTTTAAAATATATTTTTTCGTGTCAATTAGTTTTTCACCTGATAGTTTATCACAAATCATTTTAATTAATTCATAACAATATATATCATTCACAACTACTATTCATACAAATAATATATACAAAACATTTTAATATATAATTCATCATGTCCTAAAACAATTCATCTATAGCAATTTTTTATAAAAAGATAAATAAATTATGGACTAAAATAAACCTTTTAGTATTTAAAGACATTTAAAAATAAAAAATCTAGAAAATAATTCATTCATCCCACAAATATTTCAGTTATTAAGTGACCAAATTATCGTTTAAGCTATTACACCTCTCATATTTTCAAAATAAAATTTATCTAACCATTAGTTAATGGAGTGATCATACTTATTAAGTTTTCAAATAATTTAATTTGTCTACTACTAACTAGTATGATAATCCAATAATCACATATTACTAACAACATTATTTATATAATATATTTGTAAAGATGTTCTCAATTTGGTATAAACAATTCTAAATCAATGTTTGTTTTCTTAAAATAACTTTATTTTATATATAACTTACTTAATATCAATTTAATTTAAACTCTTAGTATTCTATATTACTAACCAACTAACACATAATTTTTAAAATATAAAATCAACTCATTTCACACATAAGCATGTTACTCTAGCATATAAGTGTTTAAATTAATAAAAAAATAACCAAAAATTAATAAAAAAAAAATTAAAACTGACCTTATTTTAAATTTAAAATAAAAAACTAAATCAAACTATTTATTATATTTAAATATAAAATTATATTTTTAAAATTAAATAATAAATTAAAAAAAAAAAAATATATATATATATATATATAAATAAATGACATTATTTATAATAATATATAAAAAATTAATTATTTTGATATAATTATATTTTTTTATTATTATCTTGTATTTTTATTTTATTTTAATTTTTATTTAAAAAATATTTATTATTATTTTTTATTTATAATTTTTTTAGTCTTTTCTTTATTATTTTATTTTAATTTTTCCTTTTTTTATTTTTCTCATTAATTTTTCTATTTATATTAATTAAATAACTTTTTTCCTATTTAAACTTTATAAAAATATTTTATTTATGATAATAAAAAATATAAAAAAATTATAAAAAAAATAAAATAAAAAATATAAACACATAAATAAATTTATATTTTATAATATATTTATAGTTTTAAAACTAAATTTATATTATGATGTTTAAATATAACATCATATAATTTATTTATAAATATAAAAATTATTAAAATTTTAAATAAAATATAATTATAAAAAAATCATAAAATATTTTTGTATTTATAATTTTTTATTATAAAATTATAATAATATTTTGCAAAAACATATTTTATAATTTTAAAAATATATTTACAAATTTTATAATAATAAAAATTTTAATCAAAATATATTTTATTTAAATTTTATTTTAAATTAAATCGAAGATAAATTAACCATAGCATCAACATCTTTCGTCCATATACAAAGAATGACTGCATCATTACTTATTATAAAGAATCTTGATATTTAGAAACTTAATATTAAATGGATTAACATAAAAATTGCTCAACTCTACGTAATATAATTTTAAAAATTGGTTAACTTTCATCATTCATAACTATTTACTAAATTTACATTTTATAATAAAATCATATCTAAACTTCTAATATTATGTTCAAGCTTTAAATCTGGATTTTCCATCACTATTTCATCTATAATTCATGTGGTCTTATAACAACAATTATACTTAATTTTAGTCATAATCAAATTAACAACTTAACCATAATCACACAAAAACACAATATTATCAGAGTCTAAATATGAATTGAAACTTTATCTTAAATAAAAATAAGAAAATAAAATAACAAAAACATTTAATTTTAAATTTTTTTATATAATTGTACTTATTTTTTATATAATTGTAGTTATAATGTATTGATAAATATTTTATTGATAATGTCTTTCTTGTAAATATGTAACAGTAATAATATTAGGTGGAATTATTAATATAAAATATTTGACATTATCAATAATTATAAATGATTATAAATATTTTTTTAAAATATTTATTATCAAAATTAAAAAATATATGATTAATATTAAATTATCAAATAATAGTTTTTTTTTACAAAATTAATAAGATTTTTTTTAAATCTCTTATATTTTTATTTTATTTTTAAATTAAGCTTTAATATTTTAAAATAAAAATATTAAAAAAGTATTGTGTTAATATAATTTTTTATTATACATATGAAATATAGTTTATATCTGAGCATATTTATTTGTTGTGGATATTAATAAAGAAATTAGTATGTAGATATATATATATATATATATATATATTTATTAAAATTATTCTTTATTATTAATATTTAATACTAATTATATACAACAACATTGATGCTGTGTTTTGTATATAACTTAAAATGTTGTAATAATAATAATTATTATAATAATAATTTTTACTGTACATTGTTTCAGGGTGGTGTGTAAGAAATATTAAAGCTGTTCTACTTCTACTACCTGTTTGGTTTTTAGGCTCTAAATCTAAAACAAAAGCTTAGTGCAGCGACCCGCGACTCTTCTGTTTCAAAACCCTCTCGGCTCTCTCCCACTCATCATGAAGCTCGTCAGGTCTTCGCTCTTCATTCGCATTCTCATTTTTATTTCGCCTCTTTTTTTTTTTTTTCTCTCATTTTTTTTTTTTCAATTTGATGCTAAAACGTGTAAAATTGCAACAGGTTCCTCATGAAGCTGAACAACGAAACCGTATCGATCGAGCTTAAGAACGGCACTGTTGTTCACGGTACCATTACAGGTACTCTTCCGCTCTTTCCGAATGCTTTTCCTCTTCACCGCCTGATTTTGTTGCTGCCTTTGTTAAACCCTAGTTTTGCTTCGCGTTTAAACCTGTATGTTAAGATTTAGCGTTAATGATTTCGGTCTTGGATATTAGTCGTGAATAGAATGCTGCAAGGATCCTCGCTTGTTTTATCAATTCCTAAACCTAATGCAGATTTTCATTACGCACTCTAATTACAACGGATTTTCATTTTTTTGTGTGTATTTTGGATTGCAATGCTTTTTTTCATGTGAATAGCATTCAAATGACGAGATTTCACGTGTCTAAACTTTCTGCTGAAAGGATTTCATCAATGTCATTCTGTTATTGTCAAAGAAAAGTGAAGCAGAGGCAGTTTGGTTCACTGTAAATAAATTACTCATTCTTTTGATAGGTTATATAGCATGTACGCATTCCACGGTCTATGCCTGTAATTATGCTAGCCATGCTACAATTTGACACACACCCAGGCTCTTTCTCTTATATATAGAAGACCAGTTGTCTATATAATATATTAATGTAAACTACATAGATTCTGATTGTTTATACTTAGGTTGATCAATTTCAAAAAATTCTATTAAATGTTCTTAATAATTTCATCTATGTTATCAAATGTCTTTGTTGCTAATCGAGGTTTATCATAATGGACAATTTCTCATTCCAAGAAAAAAAAAATATAATCATTTATTACTGGCGATACTAAACTCAGATCCATTTTTTCACTTATATTAAACTTTTTTTTTTCAGTTTCAGTTAAATTTTAAAAGTTAGTGTATATGACTTCTTTACTTGTGATTCCTTTGTTGACATCTTCATGTCTTTTCAAAGGGAATAGCTACTTACCCTGTCATTATTTAAGAGTCAATAAGTGAAACTCTGTCATCAGCCTGATAGCTTACAACTTACTGCCTAGTCAATATGATCTGGAATTTGAAGTTTGAAATCTCTCACTGTTTTTACTCAAACTTGCTGTTGAACAGATCTTTTTTTGGTGGTCTGCTGTGGTTTTTTCCTGAATTGACATGATAGGAGATTGAACAGCTTTCCTGAATTCGTGATTTTTCTTCATGTTCAACTTGTTCTTTTTACTTTTACACCTTATGTTATGAATGGAATTTTTTATTGTCTTTTTCTGTAATGTCCTGTCCTCTAAGAAGCTCAGACACTTCTAGATGGTAGCTGTGTTATGTTGTAACCACATTGGATATTTTTCCATGTTGGGTACATGTAGACACTTTCAATACTTTTATTTGCATTTTTATAACTTTTATACTTTTAATACTTTTTATTTTTTATAACAATATTGTTTGAAATAATACATTAAGTAGACAATTTTTATCATTATACTCCATCTATAACGACCCATTCTCATTTTTAAAACATAAATTCTCTCTTTCAATTTAAAATCTATGTTAAATTTCAAGTAAATTATATCTTGTAATATATCCATGTTATGTCCTACAATTTTTAAAATTGGGCATATCTGTGTCCATATTCCACCTCATTATATTTCTGTCCTGTGTTGTATCCATGCTTTCTAGCATGTCCTCTTATTTTACCGACCCTCTTTTCTCCTTTATAAATTTCATTAAAGTATCTGATATAAAAAAAGTAATTAAATACTGTTTAAGTTTAAACTCCAAACTTGGAACAGTAGGAAGATATTTGTTGCTTATGACATTTTTGTCAGAAGCATCTTGAACCATGGAGTCTGGATACCTCACTTTTGAGGCAAACCTATTGAAACTTTATTTATATGGTACTATGACAGTAATTAACCTCGTAGCCTTTGGAATAAGTTTGCTTAATGCTGTAATTTAGATTAGCTATATTGCATCAACATAATATTGAGGCCTGTCCTTTATTCTTGTTCCATTATATGATATGCAACTCCTTTATGTCTTACCTATGCCAAATTTAGCCAAAATATACTGTTCTCTTCATTGCTTTCAATTCCTGAAGTTTTTTATGTGAAATTTTCCTTTGAACAAGCTTCTTCTGGATTTAGTTTGGCTTAGTCACACACCCACACACACATAGAAAACTCTATATAAACTATATCACATCTGTTGTCTTTAGTTGCGTTCAATTTTAGAATGTCTTCGGTGCAGATGTGTGTCTCCCTTACCTTTGTGAAAAAGTAGGGAACACAATAAGTCAAGACTACCTTCTACACCTGTTTTTATGATCAGATGAAGTCAGACATGTTTCATGAGTATAGTGAATTCTTTTATTATGATTGGGCAATATATTACTACTTGTTGTCCAAACACAATAAAATTAAGCATTAAGGAATTTCGCTGTCTTTAATTTTAACTAATGAAAATCAGTTCATTTCTAACAAAGACTTAACCATTTTGTGACTTTAACTCTTATTTGGGATGGCATGAGAAGTGTTTCGTAGCTTCAGTTGTACTTACCCGTGGATTTGTTAAAATATATTACAGGTGTTGATATCAGTATGAATACACATTTGAAAACAGTTAAACTAACTCTGAAAGGGAAAAACCCAGTTACTTTGGATCATCTCAGTGTGAGAGGCAACAACATTCGTTATTATATCCTTCCTGACAGCTTGAATCTTGAGACTTTACTGGTTGAAGAGGCTCCAAGGATCAAGCCTAAGAAGCCAACTGCTGGTACTGTATATTATGTGACTGTCACTAGAAGTAGATTGTTTTTCCAGAGGCCCATCATGTCCAGGTTGACTGTTATCTTTGAATTTCTGGTTTTCAAAATTTTTACTTTATTTGCAGGGAAGCCTTTGGGACGAGGTCGGGGACGAGGCCGAGGACGTGGGCGTGGTCGAGGCCGTTAAGTTGCAAATTACAGAATTTGTGGCATTTGGTTGTACCTTTATTGTAGGGAAATTTTCTGAGAAGTTTTAAAGACATTGTAGAAGTGCCGTTGACCTGTTGTTAAGTTAGTCATATAGACTTTGTTAACGTTGCCATTTTCTTGCATCAATGCTTTGAAGTTCCCGTGTATAATTCTCCCAGTTGGATAATTGTCATATTTAAACTGAAAGAATCTGCCTATATATGTGTAGTTTTATGGGACAAGGTGAGGCAATAGGAATTTCCAATGAAGGCCGTCGTTCGTAGCGGTGGTTTTGTGTTAATTGAAGACTATACGATATTAAATTTGAGTCCTTTTTAAGAGGGAGAGAGAAACCATCAAGTTAATCAGATCCGATTTTACAGGGTTTTTTTCAACATTAATGCAATATCTGGTAAACGCACCAAAATCGACAGTCCATGTTTGATCAAATTTTCATGTCAAAACGCACCAAAAGCAACTAGTTGTTGCTTATTTGATCCTTATGCCATGTTTGAGGTGTATGATAAGAATCCATAGACACTGAAACATATTTAAAAGCTAAATTAGATTTATTCGGTGTATTAGTTATTTAGATTATTATTCAATAAGTTTAATTTTTAAGATTTAAAAGCTAAATTAGTTTTGATTTTCTTATTCTCTTATGAAGATTTTAATACTGTTAACTAATTAAAATTAATTAGAGATAATTAGAGATATAACTTTTAAAAGAAGTTATGAAAATAAACAGTGTTATCATATATGGGAGTTTAGGGATGAAATAGGCATGGAATTATTTTTCAATTGCATTTCATATTTATGTGACGTATCAGGATAACAAATTAGAAAGTCTTGTGAATTTAATTAGAATCTACTATTAGCGTAAAGAAGGTTAGTCGAAACACAGTATATTGCAAGATTTGCCTTGTGAAAAGATGTGGAGAGAAAATAAGAGCTATAAGAAAAGAAAAATGGTGAAGGAAATGTTATGGTAAATGGTATCTTTAAAATTTAGTCTGGTTACATAAAATAATATTTTTTAATTTCATATTTCATTTATTGATTCTCACTTTTGTTTTATATAATTTTTAATAAATTTTATCAAGAATTAAGTTGTTTTAGAAAAAAAAATATATATAACTAACGCTTTTCGTAAAACTATCTATGCAATTAACTTTATTAAGGTAAAACTTTTATTGTTAACATTGTAAATATCTATTATCTAATTATGATTTTTTAAAATTATTAACTTTCATAATATTTCATTAAATATGAAATTTATTAATTAATTAATAAGAATATTAAATTTGAAATAAAAATGAAATTCTATTATTGTTATTATTAATAATAAATAATAATAACAATATTATTATTAGTAAAGATACAGACGTGGTCGGATATGTAATTACATTTTTTTACGTAAAAAAAAAACAATTAAAAAAATAGTAATTACACAAATACAATAAAAATATAATTTATATATATTATTATACGACGGAAATAATGATTATTACAATAGAAAAATACAAGAATAAAAGAAAGGTGTAAGGAAAATGTTTGTTACGTGTGGAAGAAAGAAAGAAAGTTGAGGGAAGTTGTCTGTAGTGCAGAGAAGAAGGTAAGGTTTGGAAAATTGTGGTGGTGGTAAACAGTGGGAGCACGCAATCTTACATATAAGCGTGAAGAGGAGAGAGAGAGATAAGGGAATATTTTCAGAATCAATAACAGTGTATCGGCATGGGGAAGGCAAAAGAAGCGGTGGTGGTCGCTGGTGCCCTAGCATTTGCCTGGCTCGCTATTGAGCTCGCTCTCAAACCCTTCCTCACCAAGGCACGTGCTTCCGTCAACAACTCCGACCCCGCTCGTGACCCCGACGACCTTCCCGACCCTCCTCTTCCCAAACCCACCGACGACCTTCCTGACGCTTCTGATTCTCAAACCGCCTCCGACGACGCCTCCGACGCCTGAACTTTCCCCTTCATGTTTTCTTTTTTCCTTTTCTATTTCGTCACATCTTAAAATTCTCCAAATGCAATAACATCTTTCCTTTCTGTTCAATTTGTATATTGTGTTCTGTTTTGTTGTAGGGTCGAAAAAAATACCAGCTTTTTCTCTTCCCTTTCTCGTCGGATTATAACGTCGGACAATTGGTATTTTCGTATTTCCCGTTTTAGCTTCTGCTATCATCTTATGTCTGCCTGCTTCTAGCTGTTTTAAGAACACTAGATTGTATTATCACCCTAAACGTGTCTCTTTCGAGAAGGGGTGATTGCTAGTGTTTGATAAAATGCTTGAATCAACAAATTTCTCAGTAATAACTTCATAACAGTGCAAAGTTAGAGATAAATAAAATAAATTTATTCCTAAACTAAAATTTATTTTATACACAAATTAAAAATCAGATAAATTCTACGATAAGACATTCATAAATTAATTTAAAACTGATTTTAGTTTATAAAGAAACTTGGTTTTTGTTTCTTTTTATATCTATGCTTTTAGAAGTGTTTATAGAATTTGATCAAACATGTCATCACTTGGTGGTGTTCTTTTTATTTGTTTTCAAGGACATGTCCTCTAGGTGTATGGGCTCTGCCATGCCCTGAGGATATAGTTTTGCAAATAGCCTGAATTTATGTAATTTGTGACTTGAGAGCTCACAACCGTTATGCTTTGTTGAGCGAACTTTGTGAGCTCCTTAACCTGGGATGTTGTTAGGCTGTCACATTTTAAGGGAATGGAACACTTGCACACATCACTTTTTTATTTTTTTTTTCTAACAAGTTTAGGTGAATTGAGTCCCAAGTCTTCACCAAGGTGAAAATTGACTTCCAAACTCTATGTATAAAGAAGTATTTATAGATTATCTATCCATAACTATAAGATCTTCACAGTAACAATGGAATTCAAACTCATGTCCTTATATGAACGAACCTTTGGGGGTATAGTTACACGCATCATTTTGCTAGTCAAATATTGTTAATATTTTATTGACAACTTTTATATTTACAGATAATATAGACAAATTCTCTGCCTGGTTATACCAGTTATATTTTATAGAGTACTATATTTATACAATAAAATTGAGACCTTATGATGGTGGTGGGTTGGCAAGATTCACCTTGTTCTCAAAGCAAATCTTGTCTTATGTGTGTCAAAAGATAATTTTTTTGTCATCATTGGTAGAACCCCAGATAAAACCTCTGCATGAATTTTCAATTTTGTCACATATTCTCACAGGGATCAAAGAAAGTTGGACAACATAATCGGGGATACTCAACACAGATATGATTGGACCAACATGACCCATCTTGCTATTCTTAAGGTAGGTGGTTGCCCTCTAACGCGACAGCTTACTAGAAACTTTCTCTACAAGAGGAACCGCGCACCAAAAAAATACTTACCGGGGTTATATAAAATACAAGAATATAGAGTTAATTGCTGAGTTCTTATATTTTACAACTTTTCTCTTTCCACAGATATGGTAAATAAAGTCTGATAAAAAGTTATTTTTGTCAATAATTTGACCTAAACTTGTGTCCAGATTCTTTGGTTGGATAAATGATTTCTTAAACACTACTTCAAAAAAATCATAGATTAATTTACACAAGTTCTCTAATATAACTTTTCTTTTGTTTTAGAATCTGAATCTTAAATTATGCATAAGTGAATATTAAGTCATCTTTTTCTTCTTAAAAGTTTAAGAATATGTCTAAGGTAGTTTTGGAGGAAAATGGTGACTTGGTAGGTTTAATTAGATGGAATTAGATCAATGGGTGGTGCATATAGCCAGCAACATTCATAGCTCGTGGGTTGCTTGCCACCTCATCTCCATAGCATTTGTCTTTCATAGTTGCAACTTAACAAAGGGAGGAAACATGTGCAAGGACAATATGGAGGTCAAAACCTAATAAAGGGACGAAGCATGTCACAAGAAAGAACAGAAGAGAATATGGAAGGGAACAAATAATAAAAGAGATTGAGGATAATTTTAATTTTTCTTTATAACATGACATTAGTATTGAATATAACTATTTTGTGGATAACTAAATTTAGTCAAGAAATTTGGTTACACAGTTTAGTGAGAGTTTTTTTCTTAATCACATTTTTTTATCCATAAAAGTTTTACTCAAGATTTTTTCTAGATATTGTAAGTTTTATTCTTATATATTATTTAGAGTTTCATATTTGGAGAACAAAACCTATAATACAAAGAAAACAATAAATGGAAGAGTATTAATAAAAAGATATTTGATGTCACATTTTAAAAAATTATATTTTATATTAGTAATTATTATTTTTTAAATCACTACATTATGAGGGAGATTTATTAAATAAAGATGGTTACCTTGATTAATAGTTATTTATAAATACTAAGATATTTATACGATATTTGTAATTTGCTGAATACATTGTATTTGTGTTTTAAGAGACATCACTCAACGTTAAAATATTATGTTCAATGAAATTTTGTGAAATATTTTTCATATTAATGGACACTCATTTTTTAAGATATTTACATGATATTTCGAATCTATTGAACACATTCTCATAGGATCTTTCGAATCTATTGAACACATTCTCATAGGATCGTGGGTTTAAGATATTTTTCATATATTTTATGGCTCCCAACAAATTTCATTCTCAATATATTTTCACTGTAATTTTAATTAAAATATATTTATTAATTCTTTAGTTAACATATGAAATCATTAGTGTTTTGACATAAATACTTTCGAAATATATTAATAATAATGTTAACAAATTTTATTTATTTATTTTGATATTACATTGTCATGAAACTTAAAATATCTTTAGTGATTTTTTTTCATGAGTTGTTTATTAATAAAAGTAATATTTTAATATGGATTTCATAAACCTGATTTTTTTAAAAGTGGAAGCGAATTATTTATATAAATATTTTTTTTTCAACTTCAAGAAACTTATATTTGTGAGATTCATGTTAAAATTTTATTTTTATTGATAAAAAATTAAAGTAATTTTTACTAGATATGATCTTAACTAAACAAGAGAACAAAATAAATATTTTTTCATTATATACATAAAGAAAAATAATTCATTTATTTTAAGAGTAAAAATTAAAGATAATAAAAAATTAAAATTTATTATTATTTTTTGGTAATTTAATAATTTATTTTAATTATTAGATTACAAATAAATAGTAAGATGAAAAATAAATATATTTATAGTTATTGATAGAATAAATAAATATTTGTATATATATTAGTTTTGGTTGATGATGGATGTAAACAACATAACCAATCAAACCAAAAATATCGTTTTCTTTAATTGAATAGAGGATGTATGATGGGTTGTGTAATTACTATTTATTCCGCTACATACAAAAATTTTGGTATGAGTTTTTAGGTATGCAGCTAAATATCTACTCTTCTCCAATTTAATTATTATTTTTCATATTTTCATCAACAATGTCCTATTCAAACATTACTCCTTTATATAGAAAATATCTGTTGTTTCTCAGCTACGTTCAAAAATATAAAATAAAAAATATACAATTTTTTTGGAAATACTAAAATCAAATCAAATATTTTTTATAAATTAAGTATAAAAATTTAAATGATTTATATAAGAACAATTTTACGCTTAGTTAATAAACCGATTTTAGTTTATAGAAAAAATCTTCTATGAAAAAAGAAAACATGTTAAAAGCATGGTATGTTATGGTATTAAAAGAGGTAGCAAGAGAAATTTATGGAAATTTTTGTTGTTTAAATTAAAATTATTGTAGGATAATATATTTATGTATGGAGCATTACGTGGCAAAGTTTGTGTGGTGGAGTGATGACGCATGATGCGGGTGACGCGTAGTAAATCGCTCCCTCTCTCTCTCCTTCTCTCTCTTAACAACCCGTGTTTTCAGAGTCTGCACAAACCCAAACTCAAATTTTCTCTCTCTGTTTTCATCCATCTATCTATCTCTCTTTCCCTTTGAATCTTGCATTTTCTTCTTACTTCCTGTTCTTGTTTCACCTTACTCATGTCGTTCTTCTCTCTTATCTGAGGTCACAACTCTCTTTCCCTTCTCTCTGTACTCGATTTTATCTGTGTTATTCTTTTCTCTATTATTTTTGGGATTTTATTTGTTATGCATTCTCTGGGTGTTTCAGCTAAAGGATTTTTATTAGGATATGGACTACTACTGAACGCTACAGATTAGGATCTTTTTATAAGAAGCATCTTCCTTGAAATTAATGATATGATACCTGATTGTTATGAATTCCATCAGTCTTCTTAGGATATTTAAATCATAAATTATTGTTGTGGAAGCTTACTCTTATTTTGTACTAGAATTCATGTGTGATTTCTATGATGAAGCAATTTGTTTACTTTGAGGGTTGTGTACTGGATTAATCATTATTACATTACTGGGTTTGCCTGCATTATGCAGTTACAAAAAAATTTTGCTTAAACTGAAAGGGCATGTGTGCCAAGGATGTTTATTGAGACTTTATTGTTCCTTTAATTTGATACAAGTATTGAGATTGGGAGAATCACACCATTGTAGTTGGAGAGCCTAGGAACTTATAAACCTCACACCAAAATCCTATACCTCCAATGAGGAACTTAAGCCTCATATCTTGCAATTGAATCCTAACATCCCACCATACTCCATGGCCAAAGTGCCCATGCAGGTCACCTTAGCCCGGCCTTTAAACTAATCCTTTGCAAACGGTTCAATGCAAAAGTTGCAGCATGTTTGCCACTAAGAGACATGGTGAAAAATTTCGCTACTAATTGATGAAAACCTTTGGAGAATTAAACCATTAGAGTTAGCTGTTAGAGATCTCATGGGACTCGTTCCTCATTTTTTGCAATTGATCCCAACATGCCACCATTCTCTATGTCCGGTGTGCCCATGCCGGTTGGTTGTGCACTAGCCCTTTGACTAGTATCCAATGAATATTACAATGCTCAGGTCACCACCCACACTGCTCGTTTGTGGCTAGTGAAAATTTTGAGACCAATTAATAGAAAGCGATGGAAGAACTACACCACAGAAGTTAGTTGTAGTCCCTTCACTAACATCCCATATTCCAATGTGGGACTCAAGTCCAATACTATACTTCAGTTAGATCCTAACAGAAAGAACTGCATGTAATAGTTTGATTGTTTCCTATATGTATAGGAAGAAGTTCTAGAAGATGTCCAATTATTTATTTGTCTATAGTGTATTATTTGAATTGCAATATATGTCACTACTTGCTAACATTTACCTGGTTGCAGCAAAGGATTGTAATTTGCAAACTTGTATGAATTTTTATTGAAACTCGCTCCTTAAGAAATCATTGAAATCAGAATTAGTGTATTATTTATTCCATTTGATCGTTATCCTGTGGCTCATTTCCCTTGCCGGACATTTCTCTGTGAGTAGTGATTTACTATATAGTTAGGTCTTAGAAATTACCGAGTAGACATCTACTGTAGGTTGTATTTATCCTAGGGCTTTCAACGCCCTAAACTTGCCCTGGAATACCATCTAACTGTTTAGTGTTTTTTGTTTTGAATGAGGTTTCCTATATTCTCTTAATATAGAAAAAAAAAACTAGTACCATTTGACAGTTGAATGAGTTTGAATTTTTATTGAAAACTGATGTTCTCATTTCTGAATATTTTCTCATATATATCCAAATTCAATTAATCTAGCCACCATCAAATTCTTTTTTATTGTATCTTTAAAGTAGTGTTTTGGGAAGCTACAAGTGTGGATTTGGTGGGAATGTTGTGTTGTTTCTCACATTATTATTTTGTGGATTAGTAGTAACTTAGAATTTATGAATGATCCCCTCCTCTCTTTCCCGATATAATAGTATATGTTTGAAATGATTGAGCTTGAAACTGAGGAGAGGAGAGGTACATTGCAATTTGAAAATATGGTTTGAAATGATCCCCCCCTCTCTTCGTACCTTCTTTTGGAAATCAAACTGTTGGAAACCATGTATATATACTGTATGTTCATGCTCATGTTACTGTAAACATCTAAAAATGAATTTGGCATTCAAGTCTGTTCATTTTAACACAATGGAGTATTATGCAGTTGTGAAAATGTAACATGAAGCAACCACAGCTTTATTATTTAATCATGATAAAATTTTGGATGGAGAGTTATATAGTTAGGTAGTTCAGATACATTAATTTATTATTTGTTATCCTAGAGAGAACTGAGACTACATATTTTTGTGTTGGCCAAATTAGCCAAACATTATATGCATCATTATTGATTATTTTTTTTTTGCTTTCTTGTGCTCAAAAGAATGCAGATTTCTTCATTTGTTTTTTGATTTGAATTATAATTGCTTGACAGTCAAAGGATTATCGCCATGTCAGTTGCACCAGTTGAGAGTATCCCCTCATTAAGCAGTGATCTCTTCTATGATATATTTCGTCGACTTGATGGTGCTACATTGGCCAGTGCAGCATGTACTTGTGCAGCGTTGTGTTCCATCTCAAAAGAAGAGAGTTTATGGGAGAACGTATGTTCATCTATGTGGCCTTCAACTAGTAGAGAGGATGTCAAAAGTTTAATATCTTCTGTTGGTGGATTCAGAAAATTTTATGCTGACTGTTTCCCGCTTATTGTAAACAAGGAGGTTGTAGAGTATCAACCGAACTACTATCATGAGTACCCGGACAATTGGACTGAAGCTGAGTATTATGGGGACATGAATGAATCTGAAAGCATCTCTCCATCAGATTTTGTTTCTATAATAGATATTAGGTTCAAGGGAAAACCAATCTGTTCCAAAGTTCTCTGGGGAATTCCAAATGCAAATAGCTTTGATGGTTGGTTCTATAACTGCCCTTTTCGGATTGATTTTCTCACTTATGCGGATAGAGATGATAGCAATGATGGATCTGTCCACCTTTCTGTATCTGATGGTCTGCCACCAATTACATCCATGGAGAGGGAAAGGAAAGATGGGAAGCTGTGGCGGGAGCTCCGTGAAGGGCTCCAGCTTAGTTGGATTATAGTAAATAGGAAAATAAAACAAGCTGCAAATCTTGCTAGCTGGAGCCCTCTTGGTGGTCAAAGACACTGGCCAACTGATAAGGATTTTGTTATTCGCTTTGGATCAGTTCTACCTGCCAAGGACATTCTTCCTTGCCAAGTAGTGGAGTGTATCCTTATTATGAAGTTTAGAGTGGTTCACACCGAAGAAGACGGGTTCCAAACAACTCTAAAGTTAACAGAGCTGAGCATGCAGTTGGAAGACATGGAAGGCTCTCATGTTAATGGAAGAAACAGTTTGCATATACTTAAGGAAGCACTTAGCAGCCGAAGGAGCAAAAATTATGGTGAAGTACTTGAGTCTTGTCACATGTATTCAAAAGTACAGAATGAGTTGAAAGAGGAGAAGATGAGAAACGAAAGTAGGTTGGATAGACTTTGTATTTTGAGTGGCATTGCGGCGTTTATGACGTTCTGGTACTGCGTTTTATAAGATTGTAGCATATAGTCATTTAGTGGAATAAGCTAATGTAGCTCTAACAAATGTTGGACCTTGGCACTCCCATGTATGATATGATTTTGTTTACCCATAATAAAGAAATCAATAAACAGCAGCACCCTGGTTTGAGAGTTATAATTCTCCCTGTATGATCATCTGTACAAATTCAGTAGAAGGTATTACACAGAAACTTTTGCGTTAATTCCACTCTGACTTCGAAGTTGGAATATTTTTTATGTGGAGGTATTTAAATTAAGATATGGTACAAGCATTACAAGCCCTAAAAAGTATACTAGTAAGATTCATTCTATTAAATTTATTTAATCTTTCCACCAGAATTGATTGTTTCCCTGAAGTTACTAATTCTCAACTTGTTTTCCTCCTACGAAGTGATGCCCTACTTTTAAGAATGTTTGTCATTGCTATAACATCTGTTATTGGTGCAGTTTTGTTTTATTTGAATATCGAAAAGATTACCTTCCATAAAAGTTCTTTTAAGAAATAATAAAAAGATTGTTTTTATGTGATTTAAATTGGAGCAAATAATTTCTTAATATGGACTTCACTTGTTTAATTTTCTGAGTAATTGTGTGCAATTGCATTATTTTCATGTCTTGTTTAATTGGGATGTGGGTAGGGAATGTATTTAATGATTCATGTTTTGAAATGTTAACTTCCATTATTATTCTTATTGTTTTATATGGTTGGTAGTTGGAAAAATTCAATTGTACAAGATGAAGAAAACACGTGGTATCTAGCATAGGCTTGTTCCTGGGGACACTTTCTTCAAAGAAATTTTGTTACAGTTGGTCGGGCAGAAAATACTACACCATTTACTCTTTCTTTTTAATTGAAAAAAAATTGAAAAAATTGTTAAAAAAAAAATAAACAATAAAAAAATAATATATAAAAGAAGAAAATATTTGAATTAGAATCATCAAATGTATTTATTTAATCATGTGTCGTGCTTTTAATCACTATATATAATCACACTCTTTCTTTTTAAATTAACAATTTAATATTAAAAATATTTTAGTTATTTAATAAAAAAATAAGTATCAAATTAATTTAAATAAAAAAAATTAAATTTATTAGATATATTGAATGACATTGTTTAAACTTCATTGTTGTAACTGTAAAAATGAAATGTTAAAAAATGATTAAGGATTATTATAAGTATAATACAATACAATTCTAATTATTATAAATTTAATTATTATATTATTAAATATATATTTTAAATATTAAATACTATAATTTATTTTTAAAAAATTAAATGAAAAATAAAATAAAATAAATATTTTAAAAATTATGTAACTCAATTAACATATACTATAATAACGGTTGAAATGGATCTAATAAAATAATATCTAACTTAATATTTTTGTAATTAAATATGCACCTACGTAAACGATAATTTAGCGAGGTTGAACATGTTACAGAAAATAAAATATTATGTTTATTAATAAATACGATTACATTCAATACGTAACAATTCTCAATTAAATAAAAAGTATCGTCATAATATTTATTTAAACAGGATAAAGTTATGTTTATTTATTTTTTCTAATATTGGGATACAATTGTTTAGGGCAATCATTTTGAGCTTCGTGCACGCATCTCTTCATAATCATTTGATTCGGTGGATTTTTTATTTTATTTTTAAAATCTATGTGTCTTTTAGTTTTTTTTTCTTTTTTAAAAAAAAGAAAAAAGAAAAATCTTTTATGTGTTATTCAAACTTAGCAGCAAAATTTGGCTGTATTAACAATAAAAAAGTAATTAAATAAACATGTTCCGGAACGCTCATAACAACTTCGCACTTTCATCTTTTAACAAAATAAATTAAATTTAAATATGTTTGGATAATTTTTTTTGTAAAGATTTTCAAGAATAAAAATAAATAATTGAAAAAATAATAATTTGTAAAAGTTTTCGTTTAATTTTTTTTATTTTTTATTTATTTTTTATTGTAGAAAGTTTATAAGTTTTATTACAAGAAGATAAAAAATTTCATTATGCTATAAACATGCAAATTTGTCTTGGAATATTAAATTCAAACTAGCTTGGAGATAAATAAAAATCTTTTAATAAAAACTTTGGGTCTTCTTTATTTTTTATTTTTCTCTCTCTGGTCTTCTTATTCCTATTGATATATCCCATGTTAGTTCAATTCTCTTATTTGAAAAAATAATTACATATCATTTTCTTACGCAATTTATGCCATTTGCATCGATCAAACACAATTATTATTCAAAAAAGAAAAGAAAATTTAATTTTTGTATTCGTTTTGATTGAAGAATTATAATATAGATGGAAACATCGTGGTTGTGTCATGTGGGATTTGAATTGGTCTCTGGGATTTGTTATTTAGCATAAAATCTCAATTTATGTTTATGTTATTATGGGTCGAAAGTGGCAACCATGATATAGTCCCAAAGTCAATGAATTTATTTTGATATAAAATTCTAAAGACTTTTCAGAAATTCTTTCTTTATTTATTTTTATATATATTTTTATCTAATACAAAATTTTAAAATATTTTTAACACAATTCCAAATTAATCTACTTTCTTGAAGGTTGATTCAAATATTTTGATTCTTAATTTTATTCTAAGTGAAGACACCCAAATAGTAAATTCAAGATTTTTTTTAGGATATATCAAAATTACATATTTCTATTTAATGTGATGATACCCGTAAACTTATATTTCTTAAAATACTCACGTAACATTCTTAAATAATTATTTTTATTTTTATATATACGAATGAATGTATGAAAAAAATATTTTTAGATTAATATAAGTAATTTTTATAATTTTTGATACATTTAATAATATGTATTGAATTCAAATATAACAAGTTAAGTGTCATGTAAAAATTTAAAAAAATATAAATGTATTTAAATGCAAAAATAGGTGTATAATGATGAAAACTTTCGTTGGATAAAAGTTGAAGGTGAATCATGAAGAAAGTGTTAATTTAAATAGCAGTGATGGGAAAGAGGACCACCTGTACACAATAGACGACCTAATTTAAATTGAAATGTGCAGTACTTTAGGTGTCATATAAAACTACTTCTTATCCTTTCTTATGCTATCTAACCTCATTTTTCATTCATACAAAATAAAGATAAAATAAAATGTCAGCTAACTTATACCGAATAAGTATCAGTCATGTTCCATAAATATCGGTCATGTCCCATGACATTTGGCTGATAAGGTATCGTCTAAACTGAAAATACATGGATTTGATTATATTGAAATTTAATTACCGTAATTCTTGAGTAGTAGACAGTTAATTACAATCTACTCAAGTATTATGTTAATTCCTAATCCTATTATATTTTAGAATTCAAGAAGTCAAGTAGAGACATCTAATCTAATCTCATTTTTTACATATTTTTAAATCCTGTTGACTCATTACTAATTTGAACATTGGAGTATAATTACAGATATCTTCTCCATTCAACCCATAATCAGAAAGAATACTCGAAGTATGAAGAGCGTCCGTGAAGTACTCGGCCTTATAAATACAAAAATAAAAAAGAAAATGAAAATCAACATCCTTTGTATAAACATGCAACATTCTTGAGGGAAAGAAAATGAATAAAGGTTGAGAGGTGTATTAGAATAAGTGCTATGGCTACCTTTCTTAATCAACACCTCATCTGAAAGTTAAATATTATTTGCCTTTCTCTCCTCTTCCATAAAGCATCAAATATTGGGATATACTTCTTCACTAAATCTTATCACAAATTCCACACATTCAAGATAAGTTGGGTTTTTCAGAAACCCTCTAGAATAAGATATATTTCAAGACTAAAAATCACTTATAATATATTATCAATAAGATTGGACCAAGTTTTCAAATATGAAATTCTTCCTTACTATATACTTGTTTGTTTCCTGAAGAAAATGGCAATAAATAGATCAGACTTTTCCATTGAAATGTAAAAACTGCAATGAATAAAACTGATAACAAATAAATGATGGAGATCCATATTATTCAAAAAATAAAGCTAAATTATATTATATATAAAATAAATATAAACATTATTTCATGAATTAGTTTTATAAAAATAAATTAAAATGAATCAATTCAATCTTTAATTACACTGAAATTAACTCATAATTAAAGAGGTTATACATATCTATTAATCTCTTAAACTTTTTTTTTTCAACTCTTTATTTGGAGCCCTTAAAAAAAGAAGCTCTTTATTTGAATGAGAGAGAAAAAGAGAAACATTGAATAAAAAATGTATCTTTTTATTAAAGTTAACTATTTTTTTTATCAATTTTTATATTTAATTAAATTATTTTTTTCTGAAAAATAATAATCTGTTGTCTTTGTTTTGTGTCTGTCATAAAAACGTTAATAAAATGAATTAATGATGTATAATTTTTATTAACTACCCTTTAAATTAATCATGTTTGATTTTCACACTTTATTTTTTTATTTAAGATTGTGTAAATATATTTTTTTATGAGCAATTTTTGAGTTCGTAAAATTTTTCTAACTTACACTCAGACACCATATCATCTTTCTAACTATACTTTATTGTATTTTTTAATATAAAAAATAATTAAATTTTGAAAAGACCACATCATTACAAGTTATTTGAACTAGAATTGAATTTATATTATTATAACAAGATTTTGGATTTAATTGTTAAGAATAGAAAAGATACAGTTTACGAAAACTACTAAAAGTTAATTATAACTAAGATAAATGGAGATTTTGTACCTTAATAGGATTTATTTTTTAAATACAAAACTTTACATAGAAAGAAATTGATTTGTTATTATCGGTGAAACAAAAAATTAACACTTAGATAATTTTTCCTCAAATTTAAATAAAACATATATTTTAATTTTGTAATATAAAATATAAGTTTTTAATCTCATCATTGGAAAAACTTGCTTTTTATCCTTAATTTCTATTTTTTTTTACGAATTAGAAGTGAGTTATATTTAAATTAACAAACTAAAAAATTACATTTAAATTTAAAGACTAAAATAAAATAAAACTGAAATTTGAGGTGTTAAAAGAAATATGTTTAGTGTAATAAAACTATATATCTTCGTAATGATTTAATCCATGAATTGTACAAGATAATGATTATTTTTATATAATTAAAAGAATATTATTATGATATGATGCTATTTTTACACTATTAACAATTCTTAAAATAATAATGAAATTCACATTAAAAATTTAAAAAGAGAAAGACAATTAAGACGATCAAATATAAATATATAAAGAAAAATTGAAACGGTTAATTGAAAATTATAGCATGAATATATTTTCTAACAAAATCAAAGCATGTCTCAATCAAAGACAAATAAAGATATTGAAAAAAAGAAGACAAATAAATTTTTTGAATTAAAAAAAATTCAATAAAATATATATATGTCGTCCAAAAATTGGACAAGTAAGACTAAAACATTGGAAACCCTACCTTATCCTACTCAACCAATCCCATGAAATTCAATTTTCTATTTTCTAGGAAATTCAACTCTTTTAAGAACAATTAAAATAATTGGAGCAACCTATTAAAAGAAATTTAGCAACAAAGAAGAAAAATTGGTGTTGGAAATTAGTAGAAATTATGTTGGATTGCATCATATCATTATAGAAGAATATTATAGAATAATAATAATAAATATTAATAATAATAATAATAATATAAGAATTAGAGATCCATGGTTTCTTCCAGTTCACACTCCACAACACACATGATTGGTGTTGTAAACAAATTGCCGCCCTTCCCCTTCCAGCAAAATTCCGCCACCCACAACCTTAAACGTTCCGATCACCACCTTTTACATTTTCAAAACCCCATTCATTCATTCATTCGTTCCTTCATCTTCTTTCTCTCAACCTTCAACTTCATCTCTTACCCATAACCCCCAAAAACCACTTTCCAAAAAACTACACACTCTTCTTTGCTTATCTCCCATTAATGCATTTTTTTATTTTCCTTTATGGACCCACCTTCCTCTCTTCCTCATCCTCACTGTTGAACGCAGCCCCACCTCTTTTAAACCTTCACCACCCATGAACGAACGAATGAATGAATGAATGTATGTATGTGTGTGTGCTTTGTTCCCACCCTAAGAGATGAGCAAGAGCGTTTCTCCAAAGGACTCGGGCGACAACCCCGTGACCCACTTTGATTTTCTCAAGAAATTTAAACGCTTTTCCCCTCTCGACTCTTCTCTTGGAGTCCTTGCTTTCTTCTTCGTCGCTTCTCTCTTCATCGCTTGCTTCTTCTACTTGGATAAAGGCTTCCGCTCCCGAGCCACCACTATCCTTGACTTCGATTTTTCCTCGTCTTCAACTTCTTCTGTTACTTCCTCTTCTGTTACTTCTTCTTCTTCTGCTGCTTCTGACCTGGTTCAGTTTCTGAGCCCTGAGGGCGATGCCTGTGATGTCTTTGATGGGAATTGGGTTTGGGATGAGACTTACCCTCTTTATAATTCCGCAAACTGTTCCTTCTTGGATCAAGGTTTTCGCTGCTCCGAGAATGGCAGGCCTGACACCTTCTACACTAAATGGCGATGGCAACCCAAAGATTGTAACTTGCCCAGGTATTTCCAATTTTTTGAGTTTAATTTTAGATTTTGTGTTGGTTGGTTGGTATGGGAAAGTGCTCAAAAAATGAGGACAAAAAAGGAAAGCTTGGTTCTGGGTTGGTTGGTGTTGTTTCTCTGGACACAAAATGATTTTGGAATTTTGTCTCGTAGTTGATTGCTTATCTGATCACCACCGTTCGTGCGCTATTTTGTACATGCCCTGAATTTGGTTAATTGTTTTTTATGAACTATCCTTTTTTATTTTACTTTGATTAACTGTGATTATTCCCTTTTTGTTTAACTTCGTATGAAGGAAGCGTTTGTTCCTTTGCTTTTAACTTTACTAGTATGAATTGGTATGAAGGAAGTGCTTGTTCTCTTTGCTTTTCTTTTTTGCTTTTTTGGATCGTTGGATACGAAGAAAAAAAAGGTGCTGGTCGGAAGTAAAGTTAGGATGTGAGGTTTGCCAGCGATTATAGATGAAGAAGAGCGTTTCTGTTATTGGTTTGTTACTGTTGATGATTCCTAATTGTCACTGTCAACTATTGCTTGTTTAATTTGTCATTAACTGCCTATCTATAATCTCTGGCGTATTGCTCAAGTTCAACAACTACCCCGGGGGTGTTGTTCTTTATCAAAAAAAGGAGAAAAAAAATCATATTTGATTTGGGTGGTAAACTGTTATAGTGTTTCCAGCTCTTAATTGAACAACTTGTTCTGTTTTTTTTAATTCTTCTTCGGTTCCAATAATCATCTCCTGTTGGCTTACATCTCGGATAACATTTTGCTTGTGCATACGATACTATGCCTTGTTCTTTTTAGCTTGATTTCTGGACTAGAAAATGATGATGGACTGGATATTTGTGACAGATTCGATGCAGGGAAGATGTTGGAAAAGCTACAGAACAAGCGACTAGTTTTTGTTGGTGATTCAATTGGAAGGAACCAATGGGAATCACTACTTTGTATGCTCTCTTCGGCAATTCCAAATAAGGCTAGGGTCTACGAGGTCAATGGGAGCCCAATTACAAAGCACACAGGCTTCTTGGCATTCAAGTTTGAAGATTTCAACTGCACTATTGAATACTATAGATCACCGTTTCTTGTAGTGCAGGGACGACCTCCTCATGGTGCACCTGATGGGGTAAGAATGACTTTGAGAGTCGATCATATGGACTGGATTTCACATAAGTGGAGAGATGCAGATGTGCTGGTTCTCAATGCTGGACATTGGTGGAATTATGAGAAGACTGTCAAAATGTAAGGCCTTTTTTATCTGTTGTTACTTTATCATTCTTAGTAATTCAATCTTTGAGCGCCACCTAAATTTGCCGTTTTAACAAGGACCTGTCAAAGAAGGCAAAGATACCGATACAGTTTAATGCAAAGAAGATAGGTTTTTAGTGCATTTTAGGATTAGCTTATTTGTGGGAAATAAATAATTGCATTTGTTTTCCTGATAAAATTATTTTCCAAACATGGTGAGAATATCTTGTGGTAGGTTGATATTCTTTCCTTTTAATACTGCATAGGAGGGACCCTTTTATCAGCAAGAAGAAGGAACGAATTTACGTGAAGGCTGTGATATTACTAGCGAATATTGTCATTGCAGTAAAAGTGACGAAGATATCTTCTGATTCAAATGTTTTGTAGTATAGTTCAATGTACAAAAGTTTAGAAAGTGACGAATATTGTCAATTCTCTGTCTATCTCAATCATGATATAGAAAGTCTTGGGCGTATTCCAAATCCCTTTGTTGATAGTTTGAGACAATATTTTTTACCCTTCATGTGATTTTACCATCAATGTTGAAGTAATGATATGTGACTTTGATGTTTGGTTCATTTCATTACACAGAGGCTGTTACTTCCAAATAGGGGAGAAAGTGAAGATGAATATGACTACCGAAGATGCATTCAGAAAATCAATAGAGACAGTAGTTGATTGGATTGCCAATGAAGTAAACATCAACAGAACTTACGTCCTTTTCCGAACTTATGCTCCTGTCCATTTCAGGTTTGCCTAAACTTTCAAATTAACCGACTTATACATGGTATTTTTTTTACTCAAAATTTGTTTGTCAATAATAGTGAAATCAGTTACATCGCTCTTTCTCCTATAAATTTATTAGGGTCGATGAATTGACATCGTTGTAAACTTAATTAAATTTATACTATCACTTGGTCTTTTACAGGATTTTCCTCTCACTACAGCTTTTGACAAGCATTTTTTTACTGTATTTTGGTTTTGACGTGTGGCTTAAATTTTATGAGTCAAGGACACAATTTGCTGCCTCTTAAAGGGGCCCTCCTTTTAACAGATGCATATACTTTACTGACTTACAACATTAACTGCATGGTAGGTGGCATCAATGAAGTTTTCCTACTCTTCCTCATCATCTAATAATGCTAATGTTAACTGGCATGTATGCGGTGAATGCCAAAACTAAATTTTAAAAACATCATAAATCTGTGGGCATTACTTGTGTTATTTTCTCAGGTATATTGCTGCTTCCATATTTTTGTGTCTTGGTTCATGTCTAGCTGATCTGTTTTTTGTTCCGAACTATTAATTTCTGTACACCTTCAATAAACTGTCAAAAACCATTTTTAACACTTTCTTTATCTATAACTAAATTACTGACTGCTAACATGTGGAAGAAGAGATGAGTCAGTTGTTAACACATTCATTGGATGTAGCAGGGGTGGTGACTGGAATACTGGTGGTGGTTGTCACTTGGAAACATTACCAGATTTAGGTTTCTTGCCAGCAGTATCCGACATCCATTACAGAACTGTCGTTGATGCCTTGTCAGAACGCACAAATAAATCAGAGTTCTTAAATCTGGATTTGCTTAATGTCACACAGATGTCAATACGCCGGAGAGATGGCCATGCATCTATTTACTATCTCGGGCCAGACGGTACAGCCCCAATGCAGCGGCAAGACTGTAGCCATTGGTGCTTACCTGGTGTTCCCGATTCATGGAATGAGCTTCTTTATGCACTTCTTCTCAAGAGGGAGGATTTTTGGGAACAGAGAAAGAATACCACAAATGTTTCTCAAGTTCCAGTATAATTGATATATACAGTTTGCAGAGAATGTTATAAGTTATACAAAACCATGACAAGCCTTTTTGAGTGAGGTGAAGCTGCAAGTTGAATTTGGCATCTTTCTGGTCAGTCTCACTAGTTGGTGCACCTAACATTTTGTTAGTTTGGTCGATGTTACAGAATTTTAGTCTTAGCAACCAAAGAAATTTATATGTTTTAATTTCCTACAAAATGATTGTTTGACCCTCTTTGTAGTGGTCTGCCATTGTAGGTGAACATATCTAGATGGGATGGGAACTTAATTTTGGATGGTGAGTTTCAGGGATATCTTGTACAGAAAAAAGAAAAAATAACAGCTGATATTCAAACTTGATTGGTCAGAAGGCATACAGAATTTTATTTTTCTTTTTGTAAATTTCATATCATCCATGATGTTGCTGGTTCTACATTGTATATAACATTTTTTTTTCTTAACTTTTTTATTATTTGTTGTTATTTATACAGGCAAGTACTTTAGAGTAATTTATATACGATCAACTATTAAAATGATCAACATAATATAATTAATATTAAGTGTTTAATTGAAAGGTTGCTACAGAAGATTCATTAGGTCAATCACCGATTCATACATGCAATCTGGTTCAAGTTTCAAGATTTATTTGTATTTTTAATTTTCTTGGAATAATACTTACGAACCATATAAATTAGACCAGCTGTTCTTGAAATTTGGCATTCTGCACTTTGCGTGAACTGTACTCGGCATTGCCTTCGGTTAATCACGTTTGAGCCTAAGACCTGGGTTTCTATGTCATTTCACATTGAGGTGTTTTGTCCGGTAAATACATAAACTCATTTTTTTTAAAATTATATTCAAGAGTGATTATATTGAATAATAGCAAAACAAATGCAACTTTTGAAAACTCAAGAGAGTTTTGTTGTGAATAAATCTTATTCAATTTCATCTAGACTAGTTGGATTCTTTAACATTGAAACTAGAATATGGGTGTTCCCAGAAAGAAAAACCATTTTCCCTCATATAATATCACGCAAACAGTTCAGAAAATATTATTCTTTCAAAATCCCAAAAATATATCCAGGCAAACCAGGCATCTAAAATAATTTTTTTTTTACATGTCACCTTTTTTTAATGCATCGTCTTTCCCCTTCTGAAGTTTTAATAAAATCACGCAACTGATCTCTTACTCAACATGTAGATGAATCATGTACATGTTATGTACCATGAAAAAGGGGAATAAAATTATAAAAACATGAAAAAGAATCGTACCGCAAATCTAGATTTTCTTTTTCTATATAAACAAAAGAAGAAAGAAATCAGACTTCAGAAATGAAAGACTATTTTCCCAGAAAAAAAAACTGCTAAAAATGCTAAAATATTTTCATCATAGTTGGTAGAAAAAGAAGAAGATAGATTCCTATTGGCATACATAAAAACCATACAGGAACAAGTAAAATCTTGGATTACTTTTTGAGAGAAATATGTAGAAATGGATACTTAATTAAGGCATACTTGTGGCATGTCATAAATTGTGGCATTACAACTGTCTGAACCTTTGGGATGTAATGTTGAAAATTATGATGGAAAGTTGAGCAGCAAAGTTTCAATTTTCTATATCTTCTAATCGTCAAATGGGTATTGCTCGTACCTGATTGTACAATCATGGAGCACCGAACGAGCCCCTATCCGTGGTGTCTGGCATGTGCTAAACAAGGCCATTTTAGCAGCACCAAGACATGTTCTGCAATCAGAGGATGTGAGGTTAAGGTTACACGTAGCATGTCCATAGGCATAGGCATTAGGATATGGTGAAATGTTGTGGTACTCATAATTCTTCTGTGCTGCTGTTTCTTTCTCAAAGTCCCCCAAAACATAGCTTAAACTAATACCAAAAGGGTCCCCTGAGGTGTAGACCCCACTGTTGCAGAGAACATTGATGATGCTCGTGTTGGGAACACTCTCAGCAACACTCCACAGCCACAAAAAACCAATAGCAATTGTTACAAATTTTGTTGGAATACCCATCTTCTTCTAGTCTATGAGTGAATTCTAGCACACACTGAGTTTTTGTCACCTTCACAGGATTTTACTCTTGTGAAGCTCCTTCGTTGATTTTTTGGTTTATCTACTGCTACATCTATGTTGATGTCTAATATTCAATACTAAGCTTTATTTACAATAAATTGATTTATTCTAAATTTTATTTATATGTACACTAAATTGCTAATATCACTTTATAAATTAATGAAAGTACTAATACATTTGATAATTTAAAAATGAAATTTCCTTAAAATAAGGAATGGAAGGTGATTGAATCATATGAATGAGTGATATGACAGAGAGGATGTAGCGGAGGTTTCAAGTGGAGAAGTGCTGTACATCGTTGCCGGCCATTTAATTTTGTTCTTTTGTGTTGATGAACGGTGACGTATCATTCAACCTAAATTTGCTTATTCGATATGAAAGAAGCTTAATTATCTTGAATCCCCTCCATTCATTTTTCTATTTTTTCAGATATTTCTTCAAGAACTGTGTGAGCATAGCATTGCGCCAGTGATATCGTAAGCATGATGAATATAAGTACCTGTAGTATATATTTTTTTTCTTCTCAAAGAGATGGACTATGCAGTATTCTTACAAAACAATATGAAACAAAGTATCTTCTTTTGAAGATTGGTCCATTAAGCTTTGAATTTATCTGTAAAAAAAAAGTTTTGAATCTAAAACATTGTTATTTTGTTCTTACTTTTAACTAATTTTAGGTCAAGACCCAAGACCCCCTTTTATCAGTTATGACACTTCATTAATTTTTTTCATCTAACTTTATCAGTATTTTTAATAACAGTTTTTTCTAGGTGACACTTCACATTAAGAGAGGTTAATTGATAAGAGATGAAACCTATTAAGATGAACCAACAACAACAACAAAGATTTTAAGAGAGTGTTTGAAAATGTGTTATTAGCGTATCTTCCAACTTCAATTATTGGATGCTACACTCAAATACATATTTATGTGTTTCTTTGGCACCAAGAGAACACATAAATCTGGGAATGGTTTATATATATATACACAATCATTGTATTAAATGATTAAGACAATGCAGTTATTGGTGGGCGAAAACCAGCTATATCTCCAAGTTCCTCCACCTCTTTCACCAATTCCTCAACCTTCCCTATCACTTCCATGACCAAGACCACGAAGCTAGCAAAGGCTAGCACTTGACCATCCTCAAGTTCTACCATTTTGGAAGTGCAAATTATCAAGTTTAAATCTTCTCTCGCGGCTTTCAACTGCTCCGAAACACTACCCTTTGCATCACATTTCATCATTTGCTTCATGCTGTCCCCTAATTCTCGCAGAATGCACGCAACTTTTGATTCAAGTGCTTCGCATGTTTCTAAATGGATCCATTGTGATTCTCTCAAAGTGGCCATGGACTACAAAGAACGGTTCATTGAACTCATCAAATCTGATTTTGACGTTTTGCGACCGTATAATTTATACACATAACTTTGAACCTTAAGAATGAAAGAAATAAATACATACACTTACCTCTTTTGATGCTTCAATGCATCGACCCATTGCAAGAATAAATGCAGCCACTTCTCGCAGAATCTCCCCAATCTTTAAGTATCTTCCCCAAGGGTAGGAAAATCCAAATTTTCCATGCCAGGGTTCCCATTTTGCGAAATTTGCCTGAAAGAAAGAAAAAAAAAACTTGATTTTTCTACACACTTTATATATAGTTTTTCATTACATTTCAAGAAAGATAAAAAAAGATGTACCAATGATTCATCCTTTGACTTGGAGTTTAACACCGACTTGCAAACGTTGAAGCTAGCACAGGGTTGATTTTCCTTTTCATTAATGATCTTGGTACATTCGCCTAAACAACCTACAATGAAAGAGATGATACATAAATTTCTTTTAGTCTTAGATATCTTGGATCTCTTTCATCCTAATATACATATATATTTAAGAGAGAGAGAAAACACTTTTTATTTAAAGTGACACCATCTATCTTTGATTTAAAAAATCTCTCTACCTGGGACCCCTCTCACGATACAAAGGTCACATCTTGATTTATGAAATTATGATACATTACGTGAATATTTGCGGGAATTATTTTTTGTTTTTCTAAAAAAGAAAAATCAAGTTATTGGTAAAAAAAGAAAAAGCCACAACTATTTCTCTGAACTAAACAAATTGAAATCAAACAACATTTTTTTCGTTCATGTTTGTGGACTGTGCAAACAATGATTAAGAAATGGCATTGCCATATAATTACCTTGGATTGTATTGGCAAGTTCAAGGAATCTGGAGACTATGGAATCGTGAAGTTCATCACTAGCCCACGAAGGAAAGACGAACAAAGTCACACAAACGCACACAATGAAGCCCATCAATATATTCAAAAGACGTTCCCTGGCTAATTCCCACACTTTCACATTCGCACGTATGCCAGAAACCACAACTAGATTGAAAGTTAGCATGAATATCATCACTCCATAATCGTATCTTTTCTTTATGCTTGGAATCTGTCGAAGATATGTAGCAAATGATCCTGAAAGTAACACATATATGCCACACCAAAAGTTTATTTAGTCATGCACTTCAAACTCATACATAATGTTCAAACACTGATAGCTACTTTCGTCTCTCTCTTAGACTCATTGTTAGAGAATAATTATCAAAGCTTACCAAATATAAATACTGAAGAACCTATTATAATCGCGTTGCCAACCCTGCCAATCCCAATGCTTTGGGCAAAAACTGCTGCTAAACAACCTAGTCCTCCTCCTATAATCGTTCCTAGTCCACGGTTCAAGCCCTTTCCTAGTGTGGCTCCTGACATGTTTATCAAATATATGTGCATTAGATTCATATTTGGAAGGAGTAAGAGTTGAATGCTGCTGAAAGTACCTGCAGAGAATTCAAACATGACAACAACTGTCATGATAGCCCACATTGCATTTTCTCCAACTTGCTTAAAGAGAGGATTCAAGAGGTACAGGAGTGAAACCAAAACCAAGGAGATTCCCACTTTGAAGGAGTGGATCATCTTCCTGGTGTCTTGGTCTCTTGGCATCTGCTTCTGTCTGGGATTGGAAGTAATGGAGACACAGTGGACTTCATTTTTCCCAAGATGGGAAATGAAGGGTGGAAGTTGAAGTTGGAATGTTTTGTTCTCCTTTGTTGTATGAGCTATGTTATTCTCTTCCACATTTGTAATGGCTATTACATGAGTTGATTCCATTTTGTCTTTACTCTCTCAGTTCCTTTCCCTTTTCTCTCTAGGAATTTTATAACTCATTCTCTTTGGGAAACTCACTTTGGACAATATCCAATTTATACTATGGCATATAATTGGAGACTGATGGTGATGGGAGATCAATTTCTAAAGAGTCCACTAAGTGTTCAGACTATACTTTATTAATGTACTATATTATTAACTGATATAAATTCCTTTTGTTCTAGACCTATTCAAAAGTTCAGAATCACGTTGAAAAGAAAAATTAATGCATTACTCAATACTATATTATCACCTAACAACTATGTATTATACAATTTAGTTTGATATCAGAAGTTTCGTATCTGTCACTACTAAAACTTTTCATTAGTAGAATTTTCCTATCAATTTAGGTAGAAAATTCAGACAAAAAAGTATATGAAATATGAACAATTCTAATATGTGTATATTTTATATGCGAAAAATGAAATCTACACAAATTAGTTCAACTTTGATATAAATCATGGATTCATATTTTTTACTTGATTGGCTATCAAACCAAACATGTCCATTGGGACATACTAATTTAATATACAGTAAAAAAATGGATAAAATTTATGTTGAAACACTTTTCCTTTATGCAGGAGCTTGAGCGTGGATATGTGACTTAGGCTTTTTCTTAAGGTCAATGATTTTAGATAGTAATAGTTAATGTTCTTAAGTTATAACATCTGACTTATTGTTTATTTTGATACTGATATAAGTCTTATAGTTTTACCTTTATTTGTATTTCTGTGATTTAAAAGAAAAAAAAAATATATTTGGACTATCTTCAAAGTAATATGAGAATTTTGATGTATTGGAACAATAGTCTTCCACAGTATTGCATAGATTTCTTTTTTTAGCATCAATGTTATCGAATCATAAAATTATCTAGAAAGTACTGATAAATAGTATTAGTCTCAATTTTCAAAAGTGATGTAGAATTATTTTAGTAAAGCAAATAATTTATATATACCATCATATATGAGTATGGCTTTATTTATATCGTGGATTTTATGTCTAATACTAAAAGGTATGGTAAAGAAATGTCATAAAATGTATGAGTTTCCTCTTGAAATGTGAAGCAGAAAGTTAGTGGAGGTCCAACCTGAATTCAAGACATGACAATAAGAGAAGGAAATGAAACAAGTTCTGTCATATCTTTTATGCACATTACCTTCCTTTGGACATTCATATTTAGTGACCTTAGTGGAACACGTATGCAACACACGAGTTAGTTGTACCCTATGTGGACAATGCTTCTTTAAGAACTACCCTTAATTTATTATTCCTGTTTCTTTAACTCAAATATAACACTTGAAAAATGAAGAATCAAGAAAAGAAATTGTTTTACTGAGACATGTTTTTGATTATTAGATGAAGAAAAATAGCAGAAGTGATGAAAATCTTTGAACACGCCCCTTATCTTTTGATGGTGGTGAGTTCCGTATTGTAGGGTATACTTATCCGATGACCTAATTGGATAGCAAAAAACGTAGCCCTAAACTGATCCCCACTAAGCCATGCAGTCCAATAGATGTTGCAGATAGAAAAGACCATGACCCGACACTACAAGCCTCACAACTTTCTGAATATTTCTGATTGCATGTTTTGTGAACTTGGTGCTTCTGCTAGATATTTGTCAAATGTACGTACCAAGTTTTAAATATTATCATATTTTAGGTCACTTTCTTTCAGGTCAAGAATGTCTATCATGACCAACTTGCTCAAATACAAACAACTATGTCAACCACAACCACTATGGATATGCAGTTAAGAATCTCAAATTAATTAGAAATGTAACTAAATTATAATATAAATATTGTTTTATAAATTGGTTTTGTAGGATTAAAATTAGATTTAAATTTTATTAGTTGTTTAAGAAAAAAAAAGTATAATTATGTATGAATAATATAAATCTTTATGAAATTTATTTGTTTTCAACCACATGACACGCAGGTGTTCTTTGCTAACACGTTATTCTATTTTGAGTAAGTTAATCAGAGATTTATCTTATTATTGTTTAAGAAAATTTGGTTAGTTGACCATAAACTTACAAAGTATAGTTGCGAAGAAGAATGTTGAAAAATAATTTGAAAAAGATGAGTGAGTGATCCTACTCCAACTTAATTCATTTTTGGGTTGATCTGGGATCATACCTAAAATTAAACATTTGGTGGGGCCTTATCACATTTTCTGCAACTTTTTGCGATCAAAATGTCTGTGTCCTTTATTTATTTATATATTAATTCAAACATATTATGCAAATAATCGTATTGTGTAGAATAATTATGCATTTTTAAATAAAATTTAATTATATTCCTTAATGTAATTCAACCTTTTTATGTTTGAGTTAAAGCAAAATTTCTATTATAACAGTTTTACTAATTATGAGTGGTATATTGAAAATATTAACTAATTAACCTAAATGAGAACTATTTTTATTTTACAAAAATTTAGGATTTTTTCATATTCTTGTAAGGTATTGTTTTATTTTCAAAGTATGATGTATTAAGAAATTTTGTTAACTTAAACTAGAGTCATTATTATCTTTTATACAATAAAAAATATTAATTTATTATTTTTATTTAAATTTTATGTTTCATAACTATTAAATAGTATATGATATACAATTATTTCATATCTATAAAATATAGTTACAGATTTTGTGTTTAAGAGTAATTATGTTTTAATGTTATGTCTTAGTGATTGAGAGTAAAATTTTATTTCTTTAAGAAAATATTTTTATTATTAAAATGAGATATCAGATTGAAACACCAACTATAATTAAATCTTAATAAAGATAATTATTATATAAATTAACCAATAAGGAAAAACTCACGTGCCGAATTGTACTCCAAAAGTAAAATCTTAATCTTAATTAAAAAAATATATGTTACATGCATTGTCAAAACATAAAGATAAACAAGTTTAAAATATAAACACAATTAATTTTGCCATTCATTTTTTTTTTATCGACAAACCAAGAAAATGTTAACAATAAAAACATAATTATATTCTTCACCTATAAATTTTGAAATAAATTTTTTAATTAATATTTTGATTGATTTATGGACTTTATATATAAATAAAGTGTTATTTAAAAAAGTATAGGCACTAAAGTGGTGTATTCATTATCTCGCTAAGATAAAGTAAGGAGATGGTGGTTGCAAGCTAGAGTGAAAAGAAAAGATAAAGAAATGGTGAGGGAAAAGTTGGAGAAAGAAGAAGAAGAAGAAAGCTTACCAATAACTACCGTGGCAACATAAGAGAGACAAAGAGGGTGTTTAATTTTCATGTTTTCATATAAAACTGCATATCTGTCAAAATATCCTGTGAATATCTTAATTTATTTCTCAAAGTTAGTTCTTTAATAACAATATCTTACTCTCCCTCCATTGGAACTTCATATCGAGTGCTTTCACCACCAAAAGGTGCTCTTTCTTTTCTTCTCAAAGGCATAAAGAAAAACTACTTTCAACATGTTACCTTGAATGCTTCACACAGGGCAATGATCAATTATGGAACTGGCATTGGTTTATATTGTTGGTATTCAAAAGTTCCATTTTGTATTTGACTCGTTTTCCCACTTTAACATTTTCTTCTTTTTGGAACAGTTTCATAATTTGTGATAACTCAAACTAGGATGTGTTAGTGTTGTGGTTAATGAATGTGTACGACACATGTACGTGCATGGTGGGGTGGACAAAGAAATGAGATACGTGCACGCGTTAGCTTTGTTGGTCGCAAACTTTTTGAAATAAGAAATAAAGTGGTAAATCAAAAGAGTGCAGAAATCAAAGAAAGATGGATTAAGATGCAGCTTCTCAGTGGGTGAGTGAGTGTTTGACCTGTTTATGACCTAACTATATTAATAAAATATTATATCATCTAAAAATAAATCTATTTTGAAAATAAATTAAATTTGTAATTATTACTTTCTCATTAATCTAAATTCCAAAAATGACAATTGAGCTAAGTGTAATATATAAAAAAATATTTTTCTTAATTAGTCTTATTTTTATATATTATTCATTCACTTAAAATATATATAATATACAAGTAGTAATATATGATAATTTCTATTAAGTCAGTTAATTTATGTGCATTTGCTAATATTTAGGTTTGGTCGTTTTGGTGGATTGTGCTTAGGAATAAGGCCAGTATTTCTCTTACCTTAGAAATTTAGTTTGCAAAATAAAGAGTGGAATGAGGTGGAGTAGAAAAATGTAACAGTCCAACTTATATTTTAAACGGGTTCAATTTTTTGACATAGTCTAAATTCTAAAGGGATCAATTTTCTTTTCCAACCCTACCTATATCAGGGCAATAACTATTTTTTATCTAATTTAAAGAAAAGAAAATATTAAAAAATAATTCTAAATTAAAAATAAGATATGTATTTTTTAAATTTAAGTCATATAAATAAAATTAATTTTATATTTTAGATATAATAATATGATAAATAAATTTTAATATATATATATATTAATAAAATAATATTTTCTTAATTATATTAAAATAATAATAATAATTTTTCAAAATAGATTGATCCAAAAGTGTAAGACTGACTCATCTGTCATAAACTAATTTAAATTGTAACCTTAAATGATCGAATTAAAATTAGTCTACGTTAATTTAAAAGTTTATTTTTGATTCGATATAAATATTTTTATAAAATATTTTTACATTGATTGTAAGATTGTTAGAATTTATTTGAACGGAGTATATCAAATCAATATAGTATTTTTAAATAGGTGTTATATCTTTAGGAACTTGTGTGATATTTGATAATATCTATAATTTAATTAAATTTGTAGTTAAAAAAAAAATACAATGTTGTTTATTTATTATTACGTTATTAGATTAAATTAAAAGTAAATATTAGTAAACTTAAAAATTAATAAAAAATGTTGAGATTAAACTTCATTTATTTTTTTTATAATTTCCTATAAGTATATATGATTTTTATTATTCAACGTCATTGAATTTCAAAAAATTACTTTAAATTAATTCTTTATATTTGGAATATTTAAAATTTTTATTGTAATATGATCTCAAACCATTTAAAACAAAATTTTTATATTAAGTTAAAAAATTATTCAACTAATACATTTAAATCTATTCTGTTATTAAATAATTTAATTCAAAATAAATTTAAAATATATTTTCCCATCTGAATCTAAATCAAATATCAAAATATAAGTAATTAAGTTATTTTATTATTAAAATCAAATCAAATCATTAACATTAAATAATATATATATATAAATATATATATATATATATATATAAATAAAAGAATACAAAATAAATTTGATAGATTATAAAAATACGAGAAATGACGTGAAGAAAAGAAGTGATCCTTAAATCTCTTTTCTAATTGTTCTTTCACACTGTCTTCTCTGTTTTTTTTTTCTTGTTAAAAATCTGTGTTTCAATTATTTATAAATTAAAAAATTAATAAATTCTTACTCAAACCAAAAATTATTGCTCAAATGAATTTTTTTCTTATTAATATCTTGTTTCTTTAAATTTTGTTCAAATAAAATTTAGTCTTTTATATTGCTTAAACTTTCTTCTCTAATTTTCTTGTTTATATTTAAAAATTTCGTGATTAATTTAGATTCATTTCCTATTCTTGCAACAAGATTAATATAAATTATTCTATATGATGAAGAATTTTATTAAATATATAAAGTGATAAAATCCTAAATGTCTCAATTCATTGTTTTTTTTTTTTTTTATTGATTTTTGAGACTTATCACTAATGAAACATATGTCAACTCTAAGTAGATACGTGAGTAACTACTTCACTCCATCATTATCTATTCAACCACGATACATTTCTTATATTTCAAAATATGGATTCGAGTTTATCTCCACAAGGTTGAAAATAAAAACTTGTGAAAATTTTTTAAGACTGTGAAAGAACACATGCATGATATGTTAGTAAAAGAGAGAAAAAAAAGAATAAAATAACTTGTATTATTCATAGTTATCTTATAAATAAAGAGAAACACTTGTTTATATACGGAAAAGATAAAGATAAAAATAGAAACTATTTATTAGAATAATAATTATTAATTATTAGAATAACAACAAAGATATTCTAATAATAACAGAGATATTCTAATAATTACAGAGATATTCTAATATTCTAATACCCCCTCTCAAGGTGGGTCATGGATGTTAAGAAGACCCATCTTGGACACAGCAATCTTGAAAGAAATAGGATAAAGTGATTTAGTAAGTACATCGGCCAACTGTTGAGAAGAAGGAACATACATTAATTTGACAAGTCCTTCTTGTATCTTAATCCTGATTATGTGACAGTCTACCTCAATATGTTTAGTTCTTTCATGAAAAGTAGGATTCTTGGCAATTTGGATGGCAGACTGACTATCGGAGTAAACAAAGAATGGAACAGAAATGGAAAGATGAAGATCTTTGAACAAATATTGAAACCATTGCAATTCACAAGTTAAGGAAGCTAGAGCTCTGTATTCAGCTTCAGAAGATGATCTGGAGACAGTAGTTTGCTTTTTAGATTTCCAGGAAATTAATGACTTTCCAAAAAAA